>JAJJLU010003845.1:0-27716 GCA_023807065.1 Isotricha intestinalis
AATTTACTATTAATTAATTTAAGTTTAAAACAAAGATAATTATTGTCGAAGAAATTTGATAATTCTTTTTACAAATTTGAGATTTTTAAATAAGATTTTACTCATTATTACTTTTAAAACATAATGATAATTCATAAAAAAATGAATATTCCTATTTTATTTATTTTATTAAAATATAGAAGTTTTAATAAAAAAATAAAATTTAAAGACCAACAAATAAATAATTATAATCTATATAACTAATTTTTCTTATATTCAATTAATTATATTCCTTGTCTCTTTAACAATATCATTATCTTAGTATTAAATCTTTTTCACTTTTTATTATTTTTTAAATAAATTTTTATTAAATTTTAAAGTTTATTATAATTAGTTTTTTCTTTTTTAAATTTTGTCTGATTCTTCATCAATAAAACTATGATAATAACTTTATAAAACTTTTATTTTATTCATCAATATATTTTCAATTTTCTTCCCAAAATAAAATATTAATAGAGATATTATTTTTTCTCTTTATTAATTGATGCTATTTTAATTATGTTTATATTATTTATTTTATTTCATTATCATACTTAAAAGATTTGTTTCATTTATATATAAAATTGTTATTTCAATTTATTTATTCAACCAAAAATGATTGAAATATTTATTTCAGATAAAAAAAATAGTAATCAATTGGTTATTGAAATACGAAAAAAAATAATAAAGAAAAATAATAATATTTTTTAAACAATTAAAAATTTTTATATTCCAATTTGTGTAAGGATAAATCAAATTTTCTAAATATGAATGTATCCTTAATTCCTTAATTATATAAAATTTTTATTAATTAAATCATTTATTATTCTTTTGCTTTTATTATTCTTTAAAAAGACTAAAAATAAAAATTAAAAATTTATCGATTCCATTAATCCGGAGAAGGTTTAATCAAATATTTTATATGTTGTTATTCCAAAAAAAATAGATAAAAATTTTTAAAAATACATAATAAACTTCGGAATTTATTGCTATATAAGAAAATTAAAAAATTATTATAACAATGAAAATATATTCCTTACTTTTAATTTTTGCTTTATTAACATATATTAATAATACAGATTATTGTGGAGATGAAGAAACAACTCCCTCATCAGCAAATGATTGTAAAAACAGAGAACTTGATTCAGATGATAAAGAAGAGGGTGCTGATGCTTGTTGTTTTTACAAAGGAACATTACTTGTTGAAACAAAAGAGTGTATGGCAGTCAAAAAAAGTAAAGTTAAAGATGCAGTAAAAGAAATGAAAGATGCAGGAGTCAAAGATGTTTCTATTGATTGTGGTTCGAAATGGATTTCTTTTAGTTTTCTTTTAATGATCCTTATAATATTATTATAAAATTTTATTTTTATTATTTTTTTAATTCCCTAAACTTTATTTTTTTATATTATTCTCTTTTTATTGAAGTACTCTTTTGTAAAATAAAATTATATTTTAATAGATTAGCTTTTTATTAGGAAAAATATTGATACAAATATTTATGAAATTCTTTAATTGTTCAATATTAAAAAAACTTTATTAAAAATGTGTTCATTTTTTAATTAGTTTATTATGAATTAGAAATATTTGAAAAATAAACATTAAATTTTGATTAAATTATAACTAATTAGATTTTTATTTTCCTTTTTCAAAAAAAAAATGTTCATTTTTAAATTGATGAAACTCTTTAATTACATGCGTTTTTACGTTTTATTTTTAAAACTATAATTAAAATTAATTAATAAAAAAATTGTAATTTTAATTATTTTTTTTTGAAATAAAATATTTTATTATTTTTAAAATAACGGATTTGTTACTTTTTCTATTATTTAAATAGAATTGAATAATTGATTTTAAGCAAATATATAATATACATTATATTTTCAAACTTAAAAATTTATTTTACAACTTCATCTGAATAAATAATTGTATGTTTTATTTACTTTTATTTTATTGAATATTTATTAAAATTAATATTATAATTGGAAAAAAGAGAATAATATCTTTTTTATACATATAAATATTAATTATTTAAAATATGAATGAACTTCTTATTTTTTCAAATAAAAGAAAAGTAATATTGTATAAAAGTTTAAATTATCGCGTAATCCCAATAATAAAATTGTTTTATGAAAATAATGAACCATTAATAAAATATAAATAATATATTAAATCATAAAGAAAAAAGAAAAGAATATTCTTTAAAAGAATATACTAAATTAAATAAAATGCCTAATTTAGAAGATGTAGTCTGTATTAATTCATTTATTCATAAAAAAAAATATATTGTTGTTTACCTTGAAATGACTTTATTTGGGAAAATTGTTTAAAATAACATAAAATAATTCATAATAAAATTAATATAGAATTTTTTTCAATTCAAACAAATATTAAATTAATATATTTTTTTTTTGAAGATTATAAAAGTGAAATTGTTTTGAAGAAGAACATAAATGAAATAAAATTATTTCTTTATTTTATATTGAATTAAGTAGAAAGGATATTAAATATTATGAAAAAGAAAAATAAAAATTAATGATATTAAAATAATTACAAAAAATTTCTTTAAAAAATAGTAAATGAATTAAATAATATATTTTTAGAAAATATTGAAGATTTCAAAATATATAATTTAAAAGAAGTAAATTGTTTTAAACTACAAATAAATTTTATAATACTTTTCCTTTAAAATATAATATCAAGTGATAAATCAATAAATATATATGATAATAATAAATATAATACAATAAATAATAATGTTGATGAAATAGAATAATTATGATTATATAAAAGATGATAATAATTTTCTAACATCTTCAAAAATAGAAGAACTTGGATTATATTAGAAAAAATAAAAATAAATATAATTTAAATATTATTATTAATAATGCCTATGATAATATTATCAAAACATTAATTTTAACTTCAAATGGAAATTTAATTTCTTGTTAAAGAGATTAAAAAAATAAAAATTATTGAAAAGAATATAATAAATGAATTAAAATTTTAGAATATTCAGATTTTATAAGGATAATATTATTATTAGAAGAAAAAAATATTTTAGTATTATCTGGAAAAAATGAAAGTATTTTTGATGTTTAAATAATAATAATAATTATGAATCATTAAAAATAAAAAAACTAATGAATGTTTTAAATAATATTAATAATGAATGAATAACTATTGAAGGAAATAAAATGAAATAATTAAAAGTATTTCTATTTCAAAATTAAAAACAATAAAAGAAATCAATAATAAATTTCAATTTGGAACATTTGTGTTATTCATGATAAAAATTGATTTCTAATTGAAGGATGGAGTAATAAAATTAATATTTATAATAGTTATAATTATGAATATTTAAATACTATTTATAAAGCTCATTCAAGTGATATTATTGGAATTTGTTGTTTAAAGTTTTGGAATTATTCTTTATAATTCTAATGATGGTATAATTAAAATTTGGAAATTTTAAATATTTTTTTCATATTTTTATTGATTTATTTTATATACTTTTTAATTTTTATTTACAAAGGAAAAAATTTTTCTATTATAATTATCTATTTAATCCTATTAAAATTATATTATGAAAAATTTTCAATTAAAAGACTCAGTTTATATTCTATTAATAAATTATAGAACAAAAAAATATTTTAATTTAGTTTTTTGTATTTATCATAAACTTTAAAAAAAAATTAATTGTTTATATTATTAAAAATAGATTTTATATATTAATAATTGATATATATATCCACTCAAAATGAAATAATTAATTTAAATGAGTGTAAATGAAGTTAAAATAGAAAATTCAGATGTTGGATTAACAACTAATGATGATGGACTTAATTTTAATCAAGAAAAAAGTTTATTATCCAAAAAAAAAAGAATTATCCTATTTTCATTACTTGGAATATTTTTGGTGGTATTGTTAATTATAAGTGGAACAATCATAATAAAAATAAAAAAAGATAAAAATATTAGTCAAGTAGTAAACGATGAATATATCCAAGAAGAAGAAAATGATTCTGACATTGAAATTATTGATATAAATTATAAGAAAAAAGATATATTAATATACAATGAAATTCAATCAAAAAATTTAAGTTTGAAATTAAAGAATGATAAAAAAGAAAATAAAATAGACCCATATGAATCAACAACAACAATAAAATATTTAATAAATATATATGATAATAAGACAATTAATTCAATGATAATATATTATGCATATGCTGGGATAATTGATATTAATTTAAAAATTAGAAATAAGGAATCAATATTAATTGGAGGAGAAGATATAAGAGAAAATATAAAGGTTAATGCTGAAACTCCAGTTATTAAATTTAGTTTTAATAAAAAAGGAAAAATATTAACTTTTGAATATAATGAACATATGAATAATACTTTGATTAATTATTTATATGAATTTATTGAAAAAGTGATTCCTGAAGTTTCAAAATCTTCTTTTAATAATAATAGAAGATTATATGAGAGAAAATACGAAGGAGATAAAAATAATGGATTCATTTTTAATGAAAAAATTCCTAAAAAAAAAAATAAAAATGAAAAAGAAACAATAATTTGGAAATCAAAAATAGAATCAAATAAAGTTAAAGAAGTAATTGGTTCTAAACATTTATTTCTTTCTTTCATTAATGAAGATGTCTCTTTTTCAATTGATCAAATGATAAATAATGTTACTTCTACAATTTCTTTATCACAAAAAGATTCTTTAAATAATGAAGAAATTTCAGATAAAATATCAAATTTATTAAATGAACTTAATTTTATTAATTATTTTCAGAATGAAGAAAATCAAAATGAATTATTAAATAATAGAAATTTAGAATATATTAATACATATGCGTTACCAATTTATTTTTCTTATCCTATTTTTAATAAAAATATTTTAGGTTTTAATTATAGTTTAGCTGCTATTATTGATTTTGTTCCTATTTCAAATTCATTAGATATGAATTTAATTTTAGCAATTAATAAAAAGGAGTATATTATTTTTTCTGAAAAAAGAGAAATTAATTTCGGTGATATAATTAATAATATCAATGATATTAAAATAAAAATATATTCTATATTTTTAAAAGAAGAGAATATATTTCAATCAATTTTTAATGAATATGAAGAAAAAATTAAAGATTTGATAAATGAATTAAATAATGAAAAGGAATATTATCCTTTAATTGAAAATACTGCTTTTAATAATGAATTAAATAAAATTTTAAAAGCTATAAATGAATCAACTGTTACAATTTATAATAGAGTATATAATAGTAGTATAAAATCAAATCAAAATTTAAATTCTTTATTTGAAGATATTAAAAATAATAATGAAGAAAATGTAAATCAAATGATTCAAATTACAAATTCTAATATTGACTCTTTTATTAATTCAAATAAAAACAATTTAGATATATTATATGATTCTTGGAATGAATTTTATCAAAATATTATTCCAATACTTAATAATTTTCAAACACAAATTGAAAATGATCATTCTTTTAATTTTGATATAGGACTTTATTATAATATTAAAGATGAAATAAAATATATTTTATATATATTTGATAATTTTGTTGATAATTTAAAAAAGAGTTTAAATACTGAAGAAAATAAATTTAAGAAATATTCAAATGATATATTTGAAGAATTAATTGAACCTCAATTAAAACAAAGTGAAATTATAATAGAAAATATAAAAAATAATTCTTATGTTATTGATGCAATGAATATTATATTAGGAACAATAAATGGAGATAAAAAAAGAAATGATACAATAGATAATATTAATAATTTAAGAATTATTCTTAATTCAATTATGAATGAAATTTTTTCTCAAATATCAAAAACATATTCTAATAAAATTATATCTGAACAATTTATTTCTGTTCAAAATGATATTAAATTAAAATATGATGAAATGAATATTCAAAAAGAAGAAATTATCAATAAACTTAAATTATTAAATAAATATGATATTGATTATAATATTTATTTTGAAGATTTTAAAGTGTTATATAATTTAAGAGATGAAATAAAAAAAAAGAAAAATGAAAGTTTGAAACAGAATTTTTCAAATCAATTAAAAGATTTATCAGATTATTTTTTAGATAAAAATGAAACAGATGAAATAAATAATACAATTATTAATTATTTTAAAAATATTTCAAATTATCTTTCTAATGGAGATTTTAATAATTCAATTATTGAATCTGAAAAATTTATTAATATTGTTGATTCAATTTATGAAAAATATTTGGGAGAAGATTTTGTAAACAAAATTTCTAACTATTATTCAAATAAAAACTTAATTGAAAAAATGATAAATGATTATTATCAAGAATTAAATACATCTTATTCAAAAATAAATACTTCATTCATTGATATTAATTATAAAAATCATAAAGATAAATATATTTCTAAACCAAAAGAAATAATAAATCAAATAAGAAATATTTCATATACTATTTCTCCTGAAAATATTACTTTATATAAAGAAATTGAAGATTTAATTATTAACAAAATTAATTATTGTGTTTTTTATTCATCTGATTCAATTTTTGAAATTATTATGTATGAATTTAAATCATTTCTTCAAAAAAATTTAAGTGAAATTTGTGAAATTAACAACAACACAAAAAACTGTGAAAAAATTGAGGAGAATTTAAGAAAGGTTTACTTAAAATATAATAATTTTAATAATCCACATATTTATGTTCCAAAAGTAAAAGATGATCAATTTGGAATTAAAGATATTATTATTTCAAAAGAAAATGATATTAAAAATTCTTTTCAAGTAATAATAGATAAAATAAATCTTGATTTTGAAAATGATAATATATCATTATTTGATAATGATAATTATCAAATATCAAAATTAATTCTTTCTCAATCAACTCTTCAATCAATAATAAATATTTCTCAAAAAATTTTTGAAAATGATATTCTTTCAAACTTTAATCCAATTGAATATACAGAATTTTTTAAGAATAAATTAAAATCTCAAAATAATGAAACATTAAATTTTATTTATAAATTACTTGAAATGTTCAATAATGAAACTTCTAATTATATAAATAATTCATTAGAAAAATTTAAATCTGACATTCAATTATATTTATTTTATGGAATAAATATCGATGAAATTAATAAAAATATTGATGTTATTGCAAATAATACATTTATACTTCCTAATTATTTAAAAAATGAATTGATGGGTTATCTTTATTATTCGAGTGGTCCACTTGCTAAAATAGAAAACATATTTAATGAAGAAATTAATTTCCATTCTATTACTTCAGAGAATAAATACCATTTTAATGAAGATAATTATCGAAAAGATTTTATGGAAACATATGATTTAATACAAAATGAATATGAAAAAAGAAAAAAAGAATTATTTAAAGATTTTGATATTTCTAATTTAATTAATTCATTATCAAATAATATTAATAATTATATTGAAGAATATTATGAAAATACTCTTGAAAGTATTCATCATATAAGTGAAATAACTAAATTTGAATTTTTAAATATGACTATTTCAATTAAAGAACTTTATGAAAAAATATTGGAAAATAATAAAGATAAAATAATTGATAAAAAAAATAAAAGTATAAAAGAAATTTATGAATCATATTTTGAAAAATTAAAAAATGCAATATTTGAAGAGATTGATATAGAATTTAATATTATTTTACAAAGATTAAATTATGAATATATGTCAACTACAATGTTTTATAATATACATTCTAATAATATTGATGAAATTATTTATGAAATTAAATTTGAAGAAATATCAAAAAAAGATTTGATTAATGCAATAAATTTATTCTTTGAAAAAATTAATCATATTTATAATTGTGAAAATATTAATGAAATTTTGAATATATCTCAAAATAATGTAATAAAAGAATATCCTTTTAAAGTTGATTTTGAAAATGAATTATCAAATCCAATTTATAATGATATAATAATGATATCTCAATTAAGTTATAATAGATTAATAGAAGAAAAAAAATTATTTCAATATTATATTCAAAAATTGTATTTGCAACAATTGGATGGGTTTGTTGCTGATTTTTTTGAAAATGATGGAAAAAATTATTTAATTCTTTCCTCTCAAAATGATTATATAAATAACATTTATCCTAATTTTCAATTAATATCTTCATCAATTAATGAAAATTATAATTTTTTCATTAATCTAATTGAAACTGAGAAAATACAAACTCTTCAATTAAATGTTTGGAATAGTTTAAATGAAAAATTAGATATAATTGAAAATAAATTAACAATTATTCCAAATAAAATTAATGATGCTATTTTTACTAAAATTGAAGTTATTAAAGAAGTTATTCAAAATGAATTAATTAATTCATTTTATAAATATATTGAAGAAGAAAATAAAAAATTGAAAAATAAACTTAATTCAAAAGTATATGAATTAATTCCAATACAATTTGATTCTACATATAAAGAATTAACAGAAATGGGTTTTAATGAATTTAATGAAAACATTATTAAACAGACAAAAGAAATGTATAATACAAAAATTACAAAAGACTTAAAAAACATAACAGATGATATTAATAATTATAAAAAATATATTTCTTCACTAAGAACATCAATTACAAATCAACAATTTTTAGTTTTAGAATCATATTATGAAAAATTAAATAAATCAACTTCTTCTTTTAAAAATGAAAATTTAGAAAAACCAGAAAAAAATGAAAATATTTTATCTTTGTTTGAAAATAAAATATTTTCTTTTGTTAATAATATTATCCAAGAATATAATAATGGAAAAAAAGAAGGAGAAGAAGAAATAAATAAATTATTAAAATCTTTTGAAGTAGGAAATCTTGTTGATTCAACTTTAGTTAATTTTAAATCAAGCAATGTAAAGAATGATATTCTTACTCTTCAAAATAAATTCTCTTTAACTTATGAAAATTTCAAAACAGATATTAATAATAAAATGAAAGATTTCTTTTTGGGATTCAAAGATAAAATAAAAGATATTAATTTTAATGGTTTTAAAAAAAAATTACGTAATTTAGAAAAATATAATTCGATACAAATAGAAGAAATATTAAATAAATTTGAAGCAATGTATCAAAATTTTAGTCAAAAAATTTTAAATTATGAAGGATATTATAATTTAACAAAAAAAAGAAATAAAAATTTTCAAATAACATATAGTACTATATCTTCATTAACAAATAATTTTTACATTAATAAACATCTTATTCTACAATATACTGATGATTCAACATTAGATGATTATTTAATGAAAATAGAAAGAGATTCAAATTCAATTCAGAATGATTCTTTATCTTTTATAATTGAATGTGAAATTCGAACAGATAATTTTCATAACACCATTTATTCTTCAATGAAATATTCTTGGAATAATATAAGTAAAGATATTTCTTCTTCTATTTATCAAATTTTAGACGATATTTATTCTGAGAAACTTAGTTATTTAAATGATATTTCTGAAAATAATACTATTTTTCAAGATTATTTATTAAATAATACTGTTCATTTTAATTCTGATGAAATTATAAATTCAATTGATATTAATATTAAAATTAAAGATCAAAAATATGGTTATTCATTAAAAAAAGTAAATAACTATGATTTTAATCTTGATGTGTATGTAGGAAGTAAAATAGATATAACAACAAATGTAAATATTAAAAATTTAATTATTCAAACAATTTCTGGAGAAGTTGGCTCAGGAAAAGTAGGAATAAATGCAAATTATACTTTACATGATTATACTGTTGGTATTGATGGTTATGCCTATTTAGATGAAGTGAATTATGAATCTTCTCTTTCAATTAAAGAAAGTTCTGAATGTGTTTTTAAAGAAAATAAATCTGAACCTGAAAGAAATGAGCACTTTAAAAGAAGTTTTTCAAATTATATAGAATAATATTTATTTTATTATATTTTTTAATAATTTTATTATAATTTAAGATAATTTTTTTTATATTTTTCTTAAAAAAATTATTACCCTTTTTTAAAGAATACCTTTTTTTTCTTATAAAACTAATTCAATCTTCTTATTATAAAAAATGGTTGATGGGAAAATACCAAAAAATTTTATATTCTTAGGAATATTTCTTAGTCCTCTATTAGTTTCATTTATTATAGTATTTGTTTTATTAGGGATTAAAGAATATAATGATGGAAATTTTAATGATTTTTACAACAATTGGAAAGAAGGTCCAATAACAAACATTACATTAGTAGATGATGAAAATGTTAATGATAAGAATTATATATCTTTATCAGAATATAATGGGAAAAATCTTTATAAATGGAAAGGAAAAACATTTAAAATAGAAAGATCAAAAACTAATTACTTTAAATCTTTTCCCAAAAAAAAAACAAAAGAAATGGATAAAGAATGTGGAATTGATTCTTTTGGAAATAAATTATATTATCCATTTAAAGAAGAATGTCCAATAAATTACATTGAATTTTCAAACAACGAAAATCCTTATTTAAATAATAAAAATATAAAAACTTTAAAATTTAATGATTCAAATTATCTTCATTTTTCTAATGAATTTGTTGAAGGAAAAATTTTAGTTGATTTTGTTGTTAGTGATCATTATGGACCTTGTAGTAATAGTAAATATAGTAAGAATATTAATTCTTTTTTTAATGAAAATCAATGCAATGATATAATTTTAGATTATTCTTATATTAATTTAGATAAGGAATCTTTTAATGATTTTAAAAAAGATAATAATATTAATGAAAATGGGAAAAATTTAGCAAATATGAATAATATTTATTTATATGGGAGAACTTATATTGCTAATAATAATCTTGATAAAGATTATTCTAGAAAAACTGATATAAAACTTATTGAAGGATTAAAAAGTTATACTTTGGGAAAAAATGTATTTTCAATGTTTGCTTTTATTATTATCATAAGTTATATAATTTCTCATTTTAAAATTACTAAAAAAAATCTTTTTTTATATGTATGGGGAATATTATCAATAATTTGTTCTTTAATTATGATTATTTTAAATGCTATAGATAATTCAAAATATCATCAACTTAAAAAAGATTTTTTGAAATTTATTATTCATCAAGTTAGTGAAAGTTATTGCAAAAAAAATAAATTTATGAAATTAAACGATTCAATTCTTTCTCTAACTATTATAATATTTATGATTTTAATTTTTATTTTTCTTATTTTAGATAAAGATAAAGATGAAAATGGAAATAATTATGTTTTAAATAATATTTGTATATGTAAAGGAAAGGAAGTTATACAAAATGAAAATGATCATACTATTCATTGGTGTAGGTCAAGAGAATGTTGTTTATGGGATAAACAAATCAAACCTAATATAAATGATGAAAGAAAAAAGAAGATAAATGATTTTGTTATAATGAATTATAACGATGAACAATTATCAGAAAATTACAAAAAATATAGCGAAGACATAAAACTGTTATTCAATTATTTCAACAATCCAAATTATAATGAAGAAAATAGCATTGAAGAAATTGAAAGGAGAATAAATGAGAACCTCCCCCAATCATCCTGAAGTTCCTCCACAGCTAATAATTTAAATAATTAATATTTTAATTATGTATAATAAATATATCATTTAAATTTAATCAAATTTATAGAATATAATTAAATAATGTGTTAATTTGATAATATTCAAATTAAATTAAATGATATAAAAAATAAAAAAACAAATAAAATTATATTAAACAATTAAACAAATTTAATTCATTATTTAGTTTATTTTATTTTATTTGTCAAGAAAATCCATGTGATATTTAATATCAAATTAAAGAAACACTATTACTCGTTTTTAATATCTTTGTTTTTCCATATTTATAATGTATAACTTTAATAAATGTTTTTTAATTTTATTGATTTTTTTTTTTTTCATTCTTCTTTTTTAATTAATTTAAAATTAAATTAATTGCTATGAGCTGGGAATGAATCAGTGACCATCAAATTTCATATCTGACACTCTAACAGGTGAGTTATCTCAGTTTTCTTTATATTTTTTTTTAATTGTGATGTTTTATTTTTTTTTTTATTAAATGAATCTATATCTAATCTTATCTACTCTGTTAATTAATTAAAAACACAATAATATTTAAGTTTATATATCATTATTGTTTTTTATTTTTATTAATATGAATATTTTCTTCATTATTTTGAAAATAGAGATAATTAAATAAATATCTATACCAGTGTATTATTATAATATTAATAATGAATAATTAATAAAAAATTAATTTGTTTGAAGAATAAAAAAATTAAGATTTATTGATTAGAAAAGTAAAATAAATATATAAAAATGAAAATAATCTATTTATTAATTCTAATAACTATATCATATGAAACAAAAAATTATGAGAGATTTGATTTATATGATGATACATTATTAACTTTGGCCGAACAAAACAAAAATTATCTTTTATCATTTGTTCTTTCAAATCATACAAAAGATGAAACAATAAATTTTTTTCTTAAAATTCCAAAAACGAAAGATTATTCGTCAGAAAATATAACATTTTTTACTTTAGATGAAATAATAAAATTAGAAGAAGTAGAAATTCCAGAAAACACTTTTAATATTTCTTTAAAAAAAAATGTATCAAATGATTTGTTTTATACATTTTTTATTGAGCATAAAATAAACAATGAAAAACAAATTATTTTTTTAATTGATAGTATAACTTCAAACGAAAAAATATATGCAATGATAACAAAATTAGATGAATCAAATAGATATGAAATACAATTAAATGAAGAAAAAAAATTAGATCTTAATAATAAACCTTTATTCTTTGTTTCTGAAATTCAAAATATTCAAGAAGATATTATTACACTTTATTTTATATTTGATTGTGAATTTGATTTATTGAATAATTCCATTATTAAATTAAATAAATCTAATGATGATTATGAAGCCTTTCCACCTATTCAATCTACTAATTTAATTACTCCTCTTAATGATGTTAATAATATTATTTTTCAATTAAAAAACGGAGAAAACAATTATTCTTTATATTTACAAATTGAAGGAAAAAAAAAATCTGTTGGTGTTATATTAGAAACTGAGAAAAAAGGTTTTATTAATTTAAAAAAAGTAACTTATAATCTATTAATAAATCAAACTGTAAATTATAATTTTATTCCTATTGATGTGGGAAATCAAAAAAAACTTTTAGTGATTGAATCAAGCTCATCAATTGATAATTCTTATTTTTATGTTATAAAACAAAATAATAATGATAATTTAGATTTTTATTATTCTTATTATAATGATCTTTTGGATTCTTATGTTAGAAATTATGATTTAAAAAAAATTGATTGTGAAACTAAATCATCAAATAATGAAAAATATAATTATTGTAATTATACTTATAATTTCCCAACAATAAAATCTCAATTATTTTTTTATTCAAATAGTGGCATTTTAAATATTAGAAATGGGAAATTAAAAGAAAATTTTATTCATGCTAATGATAAATTTAAAGATAATTTTATTAGTAATTTACATTATTCAATTGGATTTTCAAATAATAATGAAAGTATATATATGAAAATTATAGCTTCAACAAATAAAAAAATAAAATTTAGAACTTATTTAATTTCAAAAGAAATAAATGAAATATTTGAAATTAATGAAGAACCAATTGTTTTAAATAATTTTTATTTTTCACTTGATGATGAAACTTATTATTATTTTGAATATATGTCAAATGAAATATATAAAAGTTTAATTTATGATATTATGTCAAATGATAATTGTTCAATTTCTTTTGAAAAAACTTTACAAAGTCAAAATTCAAGTGATTATTATAATATAAGTAGAAATGAAGAAAAGGAAATTACAAATAAACATAAATTTGTTTTTATAGAATTAAATGTTTCTGAATTTAATATTGATAACGAGATTTATTTAACTTTTTCAGGACCTAATAATAATAAATTCAATAATTCTAAATTTTATTTTGTTAGTGAAAGTGTTAATAATGAATCTTTTAATGGAGAACAATTTATTTCTGTTAATTGTAAAAATTCATTCAATGAGACTTCATTCACTTTTTACTGTGATTTTAAAAAAAAAAAATATGATACATTAAAATTAATTTTATCTTTAAAAGAAGAAAATGTTTTATTTAAAATTAAAAATACTCAAAATAATCCTAATCCTGAGGAAACAAATGATTCATCATATTTAATAACAATCATTATTATAGTTGCTATTGTTTTAATTGCCCTTATTTGTATTTTTTACTTTGTTTTTAGAAAAAAAAGAGTAGAATCTGCTGAAATTGATATTAATATGAGTATTTAATTTAATTTTCTATAAAAATATTAATTTTTTTTATTAAAAAATTACAATATTTCTTTTTCAATATAATGTTTATAAAATATGAAGAAAGCCGCGATAGCTCAGCTGGCAGAGCGTCAGACTGAAGATCTGAAGGTCGCTGGTTCAACCCCGGCTCGCGGCAATCAATATAATTTTTTTAGTTTTTTATTTATTTTTATTCATATTGTTTTTAAATGTTTTAAAATAATAAAAATATAAAAAATATATTTTGAGATTAATTTAATATAATTTATTTATTTATTTTATTCATTCCAAAAATATTGAAAGAAAAATAAAGTAAAATGTGAAATTAAACTAAAAATAAAAGAATAAACAGTAAATTTAAAAGCCTTATTAGCATAATATTTCAAAATATAAATAGATGAAAAATAGATTAAAACATACATAAAAATATAAGAAGCTTTTGTTTGGGAATATAAAGACATAAAAAAAATTTGTTTTAAAGAAAAAACTTTATGAATATTAAAAAGCGTATTAATTTCTCTAATATTAAAATCACTAAAATATTGAAAAGCCATTGAAATATCTTCATAAAAATCAATGTCTGAAATATGTTTTAAATATTTTTCTGCAGTATCAGAATCATTAAAAGATTTAAATAAAAATTTTTCATTACTTTGATCAATTATTAAATATTTTTTTCCTAATTTATTAAATTGATTTTCAAAAGATTTTAAATATGAATTATATAAATCTAATAAATTTTTATTATCTTCTAAATTTATATATCCGTAATTTATTGTTATTGTTGTTTCTTCATTATTTTTTTTTTCTAAATTTTTTTCAAAATTATATATTATACTTTTATAAAAAGCAATATTAATATCATTATTATTTTTATTGTATTTATCATTTTTATCATTTAATTCAATAATACAAATATCAATATTATTATTTTTATCATCTTCGTAATTATTATTATTATTATTTTCATTATTTATTTGATTTTCAATTAATTCAATTTTACTTGTACATTGTTTCATATAATTATTTTTATATATTTTTGGAATTGTTAATCTTTTTCCTATTTCAAAAGCAATTTGTAATTTTTGAGTCATATCATCTTTTAATTGTATTTGAATTGGAATTGGTAAAACTTCTTTTATTAGAGTGTTATTATTTTCAGAACTAATATTATTAAAAGAAATAAATATTTTTTCATTATTTTTAGCATTAAATATTTTCAAAGCATCATTATAATATTCTAATTCATTTTGATATATTTGACAATTATCATATTTTTTTTGAAAATCTTTAGCAACTAAATCAATAACATTTTTACTTGAAAAAATAAAAAATTTTAAATCTAAATCTTTTTTAATATCAATAAAATTTTTCTTAATAAGATTTCCTTTTAAATTATATAAATTAACTAATTTTTTTTTATCAACTAAATTAATTTTGCTTTTATAAACATCTTCAATAAATCTCATAAAGTCAATTATATTTATTCTATCAATATTTTGATAAATTTCATCATCAATTCCAGTTAAATGAGTAAAAATAGAAGGAGGATATTTGAAAGTAAAAGGTAAATAAGTACTTAATTTTTCTTCTTTAATAATATCAATAACTCCAAATTTAATAATTGATTTAAATTTATTAGCAATATCATCAAATATATTTATTATCGAATTACCTTTATTTTCATGTACTAAAATTACCCAAAAATCATCACTTTGTTCAACTAATTTATGATAATTATTACTTGTTAAAATTATTGGATGTGAAGAAAATAAACTATTTTTATTATTATCATTATATTTTATTAAATTTTCATGTGCTTTTGTTATTTCTAAAAATTTTTCTTTACATGAAATGCAATTTGGATGTTTATCAGGATGCCAAATTTTACTTAATTTTTTATATGATTTTCTTATATCATTTATACTTGCTCCTGGATTTAATCCTAATATTTGATAATAATCTTCTTCGTTATCATTCTCCTTTAAATTTTTTGTTGATTCATTTAATTCATATTTATATTGAAAAATTATCATTATTGTTATTGAAACTATTATCGATATTATTAATATGTTTTTCTTCACTTTTTGCTTAAATTCATATATTTGTGTCTCTGATGGAGAAAAATAGGAAACAAATGATTCTTTTTTTGTTTTTTTTTCTTTAACGGATTTTTTCCCTTTTGTTGTTGTTTTTTTCATTTTTTTTTTTGGAAATGATATTAAATTTTTTTTTGATTTAAAAAATTATATATTTATTTAAATTATTGTATTTTATTGTTTTGAAATTTAAATATAAAAAAAAATTCTATCTAAAAATACTTATAATTAATTTTTTATTAAAATAATTCTATTAATAAAAGAAAAAATATAAACAATTTATTTAACTTTAAAAATTTTTCTTTTTTTCTTTGGTTGAGATAATAATAATATTAAACTATTAATTAAAAAAATCAGAATGAGTTTTTTTAGAATAATTATCAGCAGAAGAAGACCTATATTTTTTATTAATATTAAAAAAACCACTTTTAGAATTTTCAAATTGATTTTTATCATTATATTCTTTTTTTTCTTTTAATCTTCCAGCAAGATTTTTCCCTAAAAATCTAATTCTTTCTTTTTCTAATTTATTTTTATTTTTTTGAAAATTTAATTCTTGCATTTTTTTATTTAAATCATTGATGACACTTTTTAAATATTCATCTTTAATTTCTTTTTCTTTATAATTTATATTATTTTGTAATTCATTTTCTTGATTAAATCTTTTTTTAATATCTTTTTTTTTAATTTCATTTTCTCTTTCAATATCAATATTCTTTAAATAATTATATTTTTGTTCTAAAGAATTAAAATCATTTAATAATTCTTCATATTTTTCAATATGAGTTTTTTCATCTATTTCAAATTTATTTATTTTATTATTTAATTCTTCTTGTAAATTAGTTAAATTTAAATTTAATTCATTTAATATTTCATTTTGATTATCTAAATCTTTTGAAATTTGATTCAATTGATTATTTAATTTATTTTGTTCTTCTTTTTTATTATTTATTATTTCTTCACTTGATTTAATTAAAAATTCTTTATTTTCTATTGTATCTTTTATTTCTTTTTCATAATTTTCACACATTGAAATAAAATCTTTTAATTCATTTTTTTTGTTTTTTTGAAATTGTATTATTCCTTTTAAATTTTTTTCATATTCTTTTACTATTTTATCAGAATGTTTTTTACAATTCAAAAAATTTAGATTATTATTTTTTTCATAATCTAAATCTTTTTCTAAAGAAAGAATTAAACCATCTTTTATTATTTTTTCTTTAGTATTTTTTAATAATTCTTTCTCTTCTTCTTTATTTTCTTTTTGAAAATTTTTAATATTAATAACATTAATATTATTATTATTATTAATATTATTATTGCTATTATCATTAATATTATTGTTATTTACATTAAAAGAAAAAGTAATTTGAGAATTAGATAAGTTAGTTTCAATAGAAGTTTTTAAATTAGAAAAATTATTAAAAGAATTATGATTATTCATATTTAATTAAATTAATAAATTTATTTATGAATTAAAATATATTTAAGGTACTAATTGACTGGTTAAAAAATTAAGAAAAAAAGTTCTATAATATTTTAATAAAAAATCAGTATTTGCAAAATAATTTTCAGGAACTAAATTATTATCTCTTTTTTTCCATTGAATTTCATATAAAATTTGATTATTAGATTTTTTAACTGAAACAATATTTAAAGGATAATCAATTTGAGTATTAAAATATTTACATTCATTTAAATTATTTTTTTCAGAAGGAAATATTCTTTTATTATTTTTATCTATTTCTTCTATTATACTTTCACAATTTATTAAATTTTCTTTTGATTCATAAGTAAATTTTCCATCAATCCATTCAATTAAATATTTTGTTTTATTATTTATTGTTTTTTTCCCTAAAATTGATTTTATTTCTATTGGAATATTTTCCATAAAAATTTTCTTTTTTTCTTTTTAAATTTATTTGATTATTTTATATCATTTTATTGAAGATAATTTTAAGAATATATCATTATATTTTAAATAAATTTTTAAGTGACAAAATTTTATTTTTTATTTCCATTTAATTTACAATTTATCGGAAAAATGTTACCTAAAGATATGAAAATATTTTTAAAAAATCAAAATAGAAAATTTCAAAAACAATTTGAAAATCATCATTTATTATTTAATCATATATCTTTTCAATTTTTAAATTATCCTAAAAAAAGTAAATTTGATGAAAGGATAATTAATTATGAAAGAAAAGAATCTTTATTAAGATCTTTATCAAAAGAATTTAATAAACTTTCTTTATCTTTTTATCAAAAACAATATCAAAATTATAATAATTTAAATCCTAATTTATCAATAAATAATTCTTGTTCAAAATTAAAAATAATGCCTTCAACAGAACAAATAAAAAAAGAAAAAAAAATTAAATCTGAATCTTTAATTAGATATAAAAAAATAAATGAAAGTATTCATTCTATTGTATTGTGCCCTTTTAAAAATCATTCTATGAATAGAAAAGGTTTTGATGATATATTTTCAAAAAATAAAAAAGAAGAAAGTAATTTTAATAATATTTTTAAAAAAAATAATTTAAAAAAAAAAGAAGAAACTTTAATAAAAATTAATGACAAATCTAAATCTGTGAATAATAGTTTATTAATTTTTAAAGATTTAAAAAAAAAAAGAATTAAAATAAGAAATGTTACTAAAATTCCTATTTTTTCAAAAAGTAAAAATGAATTAAATTCTTCAAAAAAAATACTTTTAAAATTAGGAAATAATAATTTAATTAATTTTAATCCAATAGAAAAAATAGATGAATATATAAATAAAATTAATATTCCTTATCCTATAAATTCAAATATAAATAATTCTTCAAATATTTTTTATTATACAATCAATCAAATGTATTTTGATCAATTATCTAATTATTTTCAACATAGAATCAATTGGGTTTTAATACAAAATAAAGACAATCCTTATTATATTAATGCTAATTTCCAATGGAAATATTTTTCAAATAAAATTAGTTTTAAAAGATTTATTTATAATAATAATTTACCAATGAAAAAATTAAAAATGACAAATTTATTTGAAAGAAATTATGAGTTAGGAAATAAAAAACATTTTTTTCATAATTTAGTAAATTATTGTGACAAACACAAAATAAATGTTTTTGAAATTGTTCCTTTTACAATAATATTCAGTCATTCAAAAATTAGTTTTGAAATTCAGTTTAAAAAATTTAAAGAAATATTTAATATAGTAAATGAAAATTTAAATAGTAAAGAAAATATAATATTAAATAAACAATATTCAGAAGTTTTTGACTATGATAAAAATTTAATAAATTTAAATAACACTCCAATATTTATTAATAAAGAATTTTTAAGTGAATATAATTATTGGATAATAAAACCATCAGATTTATATCAAGGAAAATGTATTGAAATAAATAATAATTGCAATGAAATATTTAAAATATGTAAAAAAATGTTTCAAGGAGTTGATAAAAGATTATTAATAAATAATATAAATGAAGAAGAAAATAATGAAAATGAGAAAGTAAATGAAAAAGAAAATGAAAAAGAAAATGATGAATTTAAACAAACAAAAAAATATTCAACAATGCATTGTTCAAATGATATTATTATTCAAAAATATTTAGATTATCCATTATTATATTATAATAGGAAATTTGATATTAGATGTTTTGTTTTAGTAGATTCTAATTTTAATGTTTATTATTGTAAAGAAGGTCATTTAAAGGGAAGTTCTGAAAAATATGATTTAAATAATACAAATAAATTTATTCATATTACTAATCATTCTGTTCAAAAAAAATGTAATAAATTTGAAAAATATGAATTTGGAAATGAAATGTCATATAATGACTTTAAAAAATATTTAATTAAAAATAACATTTCTTTAGATGAATTTGATAAATTAATTTCAAAGATGAAAAATATGATTTTAATATCAATGAATTCAGTAAAAAATAAATTAATGAGAACAAATAATGTTTTATGTTTTGAAATTTTTGGTTATGATTTTATAATAGATAAAAATTTTAAACCTTATATTTTAGAAATTAATAATAATCCTGGATTAGGAATTTCTTCTCCTCTTATTGAAAAAATAATTCCAAGAATGTTAGATGATGCTTTTAGATTAACTATTGATAAAGTTTTTAATACTATTTATGATAAAACATGTATTATTAATGGAAATTATATTTCTAAATATAAGTTAGATGGAATAAGTGATAATGATAATATTTTCGAATTTTTATGTAATATTAAAGAGTAGTTTAAGTTTTTTTCTGTAATTTTAAGTTGTTTTTATTTTTAGTATATTTATTCATTTTTTTTATGGGAATTTTATTAAATTATTTTTTTTGTATTTATTTTTATTCTTTTGTTTTTTATATAAATGATAAATAATAATGAAGATGATTTAATTTTTCAAGAAGGAATTTCTTCCTTAATAGGACATTATTTAACTACTATTTTAATAGGAAATTCATTATATTTATTATATTTTTCCCCTTATATATATAAACAATTATTAGAAATTGAAGATTTTTTACCAGAAAAATATATTTATTTATTTATAGGAATAGTTATTTTTTTTTCAAATTTATCAAATCTTTCTTCAAATTATTTTTTAAAAGGAATAAATATAAGATTAATAATATTAATAACATATTTATTATTATTATCATCTCATACAATTTTTTATTATAGTTCATATAGTCCATTTATTATAATAGGATTTGTTTTTTATGGAATTGGAAATGGAATATCATATTATCCTTTAATAGAAAATTCAGAAAGATTTTTTCCTGAATATAAAAATATCATAAATTTATTTAATTTATTTATTTATTCCTTAAGTCCATTATTATTTCATTTCATTAGTAATCAAATAATATCAAATAACCAAGAAATTGGAGTTAAAAAAGTAATAAAATTAGAAATTATATTATATTTAATTTTTGGTATATTATCATTTCTTTTTACATTTGATTCAAATGAATTAATTAAAAAAAATAATAATATAAATGATAAGTTTAATGAAGTTCCTTTAAGAAATATTAGAAGAATAAATACTAATAATAAAGAAGAAGAAAGTTCAACTGGCGATTCAAAAAGAGATTCTTTAGTTTCTGGAAATTCAATTAATACTCTTAATACTAATATTCATAATTTAATTGGAAGAGATGACTTTAGTAATGAAGAAGATAAATTAAGGAAATTTTCAATTAATTTAAAAAAAGTTTTAAAATCTAAAAATTTTTATATAATTTGTTTTTATTATTTTTCTACTTTATTAAGTACTTTTGGTTTGCTTTTTGAAATAAAAAAGAATTTATCTATTTATTTATTAATGATTTCTTTATTTAGATTTTTAAGTCCTTTTATTTCAAATATAATTAATGGAAAAATTTTATCTGGGTTTTGTTTGTTTTTACAATATTTTATTTTTAATGTTTTCAATGATTCAAATCAGAATAAAACCAATTTAATTGTTTTATTTTCTGGAATTTTTTATGGAATAAATTCAACTATTATTTCCTCTATTATTCCTAAAATTTATGGGTATGATTTAAGCTTTTATTTATCTGGAATTATTATTGTTTTTGGAAGTTTTAGTTTTTGGTTTGTTTTTACTTTAAAATTTTATATTAAAAATCATTTAATCATTATTTATCAAATTTTTACAATTATTGCTTTAGTTCTTCTTTTTTTTATAAATGAAACAGTATTTAATTATAAAATATCAAAAAATCAAGAATTAAATAATATTGAAGTTGAAAATGAAGAGCATAAAAATTATGATGCATTTTCAATTAATGATGTAAAAAGTGAAAGAGATATTTAGTTATTATATTATAAAAAATTTAATTTTTTAACAAATATTACTTTATTCATAAACTAAATTTCAAAAAAAATCACAATATATAAAAAATTAAAAGATAATATGAATATATTTAAACCAAAAATTAAATTTAATTAAAACAAAGAAATTACATTAAATAAAAAATGATCAAAAAACCAAAAAAAGAAGAATATATAATATCAAAACATGAAACAACAGAAGAAGAAACTGCCTTTGAACCACAAAATATAGTAGCTTATCCTCCATATAAGGCTCCCATTCCTAAACAAACCTCCCCAACCCCTCCACCTCTTCCTGCAACACAACCTCCAGCTCCCTTCCGTCTGGCTTTTGAGAGTGTTCACTTCCCAATTTTCAAATACCCCCGTGATACTCTCAATGCAGAACAACAGAAGAGCCCTCCTTATGGTGAATGCTTTACAACTCAATTCAATCCAACTGGTTCTCATATTGCCTGTGGTTATTCAAATGGTTTTGTTCAAATCTTCCCTTTAAATGATAAGAAAGCTCCAATTTCTTTCAAAGTTGGAACATACCCTGTGACATCAATAAAATGGAATAAAAAGAAAGACACGACTCTCCTTGTCGGGTCTGCCGATGGGTATGTAACTCATTGGCATTCCTCGAGTGGGAAGGTACTCCACTCTATCCATGAGTTGAATAATGCTATTAACTCAGTAGACTACACTCGTGACTTCAAGCAATTCGCCACAGCAGGAAATGATGTATGTGTACGTATCTATGATGAGAATATGAAAAGTATCATCACTTCAATGCGGCCATATAAGTTCGATGAGCCTGGTCATTCAGGTCGTATTTTTTGTTTAAAATTCCATCCAGAGAACGATAACATGTTGGTGACTGGTGGATGGGACAAGACAATTCAATTCTATGATGTGAGAGGAGGAAAAATTTGTCATAGTATCTATGGTCCTGAGATCTGTGGAGATTCAATTGACTTGAATGGAAACTTTGTGTTGACTGGAGGGTGGTCGACTAGTACTCAGGTGAAAATTTGGGATATTAGGAATTTGAAGTGTGTTAGTGAAATTATTTATGAAACTGGAGAAAAGAATTATCCTACTTATATTTATTCTGTGAAATTTAATCAAAGGAAAGATCAAAAAGTTTTCTCAATTGGAGGTGTAAATAATAATATGTTTAGAATTTTTGATTTAGAAACTTTCAATGTTTATCATGGGAAAAATGCTCCTTTCAATATTTGGATTAATACTAATAATGAAGATGAAAAAGATGATGAAGAGAAAAATAATAAAGTTGCTGATGATGAAGATTATGTTGATGATAATAATAGACCTTGGCCTCTTTTTGGAAATAAAGAACCTAGATTTGGTGTTTATTCTACTGACTTTGTTAGAGTTAGGGATAAGAGAGAATTGTTTGCTTGTGGATGTAGCGATGGTGGAGTTAGGATTTATTCTTTGAGTAATTAAAATTTTGTTATTATTATTATTTTATTGGATTTTTAATATTAATATTTGGGTTTTAAATTATTTTTTTGGAAAACGTTTTTTTATTTTTAGATTCCACCCAATTCAATATTTTGAAAATAATCCTTATCTTTATTTAATTTACTTAAACAATTTATAATTTATAAAAGATAATTATATCACATAAATTAGTATCATTTTTAAATTCCTTTTTGATTATTTAGTTTCATTTTTAAAAGAAATATTCAAATTTTAACAATAAAATTTTTACTTATAATATTTTAATATAAATAATTTTCAAAAATATATTATAATTACAATTCTAAAAAATATATAACTCAAAATCTTCATTAAATATCTATTACACAAAATCAAAATATATTTTTTTTTAAAAAACAAAGCAGCAATTATTTTTTCTATGATCACTAACTTCTTCGATTAAATTATATTCTTTAAAAGATTCAATGGCAATAGTATCAACTAGTCTTCCTTTTCCAATTCTATCAAGGTAACTTAATTTTTGTTTTCCTCCTTTTTTAATTTCTATTCCATTTCTATCATATCTTTTACCATCTTTCCATAATCCTATTTTTGTATTATTTAGTGAATTTATTTTATTTTTTTTATCTTCAAAATAATTATTTATTACATATATATTATGACTGTTATTATTATTTGTTATATTATTTATATTTATATTTGAATCTTCTTCTTTCTTTTTTTCTTCTTTTTTATCTTTTATATTATTATTATTTATATTTTCTTCTTTTTTATCATCTTTATTTAATTTTATATTATTGTCTACTTTTTTTTCCTTTATATTATCTTTTATATTATTTTCTTTATTTTTCTCTTTTTTTTCCTCTTTTTTATTTTTTGAGTTACTGTTTCTTCCTTTTTCTCCAGAAGAATACTTTAACCCAGGATTAATGGTTTTACTCTTATTATTCAAAGTTAACCTTGCAGCAACATTTTGTCCTTCATTTTCCATATATAATTACTAAAAAAATAAAAAAAATTATCTTAAAACAAAAAAATGTCAGAAATAATATCATTAAATGAAGAAAAGAAAATAACAAAACTTGATGATTTATTAAACACTCCAAATATATTAACAAAAGAAGAAGAAGAAGAAGAAGAAGATAAAAAAGAAAAAATAATAAATGAAAACAGTGAAATAAAAATAACCTCAATAAGTTCATCAGAACAGTATAAAAAAGCATTAGATGAGAAAAATAAAAATACAATAAATGAACCAATAAGAGATACAATAAAAAGAGATTTATATTTAATTTGGACAAAATTAAAATATGTAATAAATCCTTTTGTAAAAGAAAAAGATAGAAATAAACATATTAAACAATGGGATTTATGGGGACCATTAATTTTCACTATTTTATTAAGTTTTACTTTAGCAATTAAATCTAATGAAAAATCAGATATGTTTATTTTAATTTTTATGATTTTTTGGTTTGGTTCTTTTTTAATTTATTTGAATATTAATTTATTAGGTTTAAATATTGGTTTCTTTCAAATTTATTGCTTACTTGGTTATTGCTTATTTCCTTTAAATATTTCTGCTTTTATTTTAGCTTTTAATTTCTTCTATGAAATTTTTAGAATTTTAATTCTTGGATTTTGCCTTTTATGGAGTTGCTTTTCAATGATTGGTTTTTTAAAAAATTTGTGTAATGATGAATTAAGAGGTTTAGTTTTGTATCCTGCATTTTTATTATATTTGTTTATTTCAGGAGTAATTTTAATGAATAGATTCTAAATATCTTCTTTTAAAGATAAATAGAAAATTAAAAAATATATATTTGTTGTATTTTAGTTTATTGTTTTAAATTTTTCTTTTTTTGATTTAAATTACTTAAAAAGTTAGAAAATTTATTAAAAAAATTATAATTAAAAAAAATGTTTAATTTATACATAAAAGAAAAACAAGAAAAAGAGGAAAAAGAAAAAAAAAGAGAACAAAAATTTTATATAAATACTCCTAAATATTTAAAAAATAGAGAAAAATTAGCAAATTCATATCAAAAAAGACTAAATGAATATATAATAGAAACAATAAAAAATAAAAATGAAAATATAATAATAAAAGATTATAAAACACCAATTTTTCATCCAAGAATAGATTATCAAAAAGAAAATGAAAATAAATTAAATGATAAAAAAGGATTTTATTTTAAAAATAAGAAAATTGAATTAGAAAGAATTGAGCATCATAATTTAAAAAAAAATAAAAGCACCACAAGTAATAATTCAATTAATATTAATAATGATTCAAATGATTTAAATTTTAATAATTCTGAAATTAACTTTAATAATATTTTAAATTCTATCATTCACAAAGATTATATTGGCGATAAAAATAATAGTAAATTTAATAAAGATTTAAATAATTTTGATAATAATTTTTATCAAAAATATTTTAAAAACAAAAGTGATTCAGAATTAATTAAAAATAATTGTAATAATTCTAAAGAAGAAATAAAAAGTAAATTTTTAAAAGAAATAAATTTATTTCCAAAAAGAAAATTGACAAAAAATAATTCCTTAATAATAAAAAGGAATATAAATAATAACCAATTAATTTTAAACAAAAATTTAACTCCACAATTTCAAAAAAAAAAAAGCTATAATACAAAATTTAAATCTATTCTTAGAGTAGCAAATAATATTTTAGATTTATCAAAAAATAATTCCAAATTGAAAAAAATAAAAGAAAAAAATGAAGAAAATAAAAAAATAAAAATTCCAAAATTGAATTATCTAAAATTTAAAAATCCAAATATAATAAAAGAAAAAAAAGATATTTTAGGAGATATAAATGAATTAAAAAAATTTGCTTTTGATAAAAGTTTTTTTGATACTAATAAAGAAACAGAAAATATTTTTTTTTCTCATATTGATTTAATAAATTGGCATCTTGAACATTCTGAATATGGAATTCCTCAAAAAGATAAAATAATAATTGGAAATCATGAATATAATATTAAGAAAGATATGAATATTTTAGCAATGGAAGTTTTAGGAAAATATAATGTCGTTAAAATTAATAAAGATAAAATATTAAAAGAATAAATGAAAATTTTTTTAAATCAAAAATCTTTTTAAGGGAAAAAATACTATAATTATTAAAATATTATTGGTAGTTTTTATTGTATAAATAACTTTGATTTTTTTTAATTTAAAAATTATTTTTTCTAAATTTTATTTTTATTAAATTTTTTTCTTTGTATTTTATATTATACTTTCTGTGAATTAAATGAATAAAATAAGAGAAAATGATAAAAAATATTTCTTTATTTCCCAAAGAATAGAGGTAAGGATTTAAGTAATAATTTATTAAGTTGATTTCTTAATTTATTTCCATATCAGTAATCCTAATGATTTTAATAAAATTCATAATTATCGTAATTCACGAAATAATTCGAACACAAATAATTCAAATTTTCTAAATTTAGATCCATCTTGATTTTCTAATTTTCACGAATAATTCGAATTTTTCGAAAAACATACCTGAAAAAAAAATATTTTTTGGAATTATTTCGTGATTTAAGGTAATTTAAATTATATATAAAAATATTATTTTCACAAATAATTCGAATTTCTCTTTTTCAAAGCTTTAACATTATTTTTTTTTTCACAAATAATCCGAATTTCTCAAAAAAACCTGAAAAAAAAAATATTTTTTCGAATTATTTTGTTAATTACTGTATCTTTCTCTAAAATCTCTCATCAAAATAATAGGTTGATAATAAGAGTAATTGTTTTTAATAATACTTATTTTATATCTTTTTTATATAGTATTATATGGTTAAATATTATTTTATTAAAACATAATAAATATTATTTTATTTTCTTTTTGAAAAAAATAAAAAAAATAAAACAATGTATAAAAAA
>JAJJLU010003846.1:0-27705 GCA_023807065.1 Isotricha intestinalis
AAATGATTATGCCATCTTTCTCTGCATTGTTTCCCACTTCTATTTTTAAAATTATATATATTTGACATTTCATTTGCAATTACAGTCCAATTCCCTGTTCCGTGTTTTGACACTAAATCTATTATTGCTTTGTCCTCTTTTGTGCTCCATGGACTTCTTCGTTTTATTATTTTAAATGTATATTGTCTGTCTTCTGATTGATGAGATTGATTTTGAATTGATGGTTGTGTACTCTGAAAAAGAAGAGTTGATTGAACTGTTTGAATATTGTTTCCTCTTTCTTCAGAAATTTCTATATTTTTTTCTGGTGTTGTCATTTTTTTTTCTTTTTTTTTAATTTTATTATAGCGGTTATTTTCCCGAATATTGAAATATTTTTAGATTTATTTTTTTAATTTTTTTCTTATTATTTTTATATTTTTTATTATTTTCAAAATCAACAAAAAAATTGAAAACATTTAATTCATATCTAATTCTATGTTAAAAATTATAATACAAAAAAAATGTTGAATCAAATATTTATTATTTCCATATGCTTTTCATTTATAAACTCTTATAACTTTTTTCCAATAAAAGTAGATAATAATCATATCTTTTTATCCTCTTTAAATGAAGAAAACGAACATAAAACTTTAGTGAAATGCTTCTTTATAACAAATTATTCTGTCTTTGATTTATCAAACATGAGATTTCCAGATTTAGAAAAAGGAAGCTACAATAAAGAATTTGATGATACAACATTATATTTTAATTTTTGCAATGACACTAGATTCAAATGTAAAGACAATGAAACAGGTCAAGTGTTTTCTCAAAGTGAAACAAAATGTATAAAAGAAGCTGATTCAATTGGAAATGGTAATAAATGGAGTGCATTGAATTCTGAGGCTTTACTAAATGAAAGTAGAATAAATGAGACTGGAATTATTATTAATTATAATTTAGGTGAAAAATGTAATGATAATTCTTCAAGAAACATTAAATTTTATATTCAATGTGAAAATGATAAAGAAAAATATAATAAAGATTTTAATAGATTTATTATTAACGAGAATAGTACTTTTAATCAAGAATCATGTGAAAATCATATTTATTTAAAAAGTTATTATGCATGTCCTGCTTTTAATTTTTATACAGTATGGAGACTTTTAGAAAAATATAAAATTTTAACATCAATAATATTAGTAAGTTTTGGAATTGTACTTCTTTTCCTAGGAGAAAGATTCGAAAAAATAACATTATGTATATTATCATTTTTAACAGTGTCAATAATATTATTTGTAGTGATATTTCAATATATGCCAAGTGGAGGAAATAGAGATATAATATTTTGGGTTACATTAGTAGTATCTGTTATTTTAGGTGGTTTAGTCTCTTATTTAATACTTCAAAATATAGAAGCTTATACTGGTATTCTTCTTGGAGTTTCAGGAGGATATTTATTAGGAACTTTAATTTATTCTCTTTTCTTAATTAAAATAACATGGCATCCAAATGTAGTCAATATTTTAACAATATTAGTTTCTATGGTTATTGTTTTCTTTATATCATATTTTGCTTTAAATTATATTTTAATAATAGTTACTTCTTTAATTGGTGGATATTGTATAATGAGAACTGCTACTTTCTGGTTTAATCATTATCCCTCTGAAAGTGAATTATATGATCTTTTGAATAAAGGGGAAAAAGAAGCATATAAAGAACTTCTTGACTGGTATTTCTTTGGATATATCGCTTTTTGGATAATTCTTTCTGTTGTTGGTATATTAGTTCAATGTAAAATTTATAATAAAATTAAAAAAGACAAAGAAGAAGCAAAAAAACATGGAGATGATGCTTTAATAGGTGCTTAAAATAAAATTTAAATTTTATTTTTATAACAATATATTTCAAATTAATTAATTAATTATTTTTTTTTTATCACCTATAAAAATGCCTTAAATTATTTTTTTTGCTTATTATTAAAAATAAAATTAGTGATTAAATCTCCTTATAATCAAGATTTTGATTTATTATATAATTTTTTTTGATAATCATTAAATGTATTCTGAAAAAAAAGGTATTGAATTCGTTGAGGAAGACACCCAAAAGTCAGTATTGTCAAAAGACATTGAAGAATATATGGAAAAAGAAAATGCATTAAATAATGATAATACAGGATATTTAAATGATTCATATGAAGAGATTTCAGAAGCAATGAAAACAAGTTTTATTATTGAAGAAATTATTGAAAATGAAAATTCAAAAATTATGGAAGAAGAATTAATTTTTAAAGAAGTAATTATAAACGAAGAACAAAAAGAAATAGAAGGTGAAGGAATGAGTTTTAAAGTTGAATTTGATGATGATAATCATTTATGCTCAGATATCAATAATGAAAAATACGAAGAAAGCAAAGAAACAAATAAAACAGATGTAACAAATACATTTTCTACTGCATTATAGAAAATTAAAGAAATGTTAATTAAATTATAAATTTAGAGAAAAAAGAATTAAAGATTTTGAATAAATGATAATTAAAAATATACAAGAGTATTTATCATTTATATATCTTTATCCTGAACTGAATAAATTAAATACCCTATTTATCATCTAAAGAAAAGATGGTTAAACTAGAATTTTTTTCAAGTTTTTTCATAATTTTATTATTATTATTATTTTTTTTTTCTTTAGGACTTAATTTACTTTTTTCTGTGTCTTTTGTAACTTTTTTTCCTTGATAAGCTCTTAAACCATAAATACTATCATATCTTAATAATTTTTTTTGAAAAATAAAACTTTCATATTTCCCTAATCCTTTTTTTATAATGATTTCTATAATTTTTTCAATTTGAATATGAATTTGTAAAGTTTGAGATAAATCTGTAAATTTCATTTTTTCTTTCAATAAAAAATACATTTCATCTTTTTTTTTTTTATATTTGTTATTCCAAAAACATAAATAAATTTTAAGAATATCAAAAGTATTTATTTTTCTTTGTTTAATAATGTCATTATTAAGTTTATTTTTATAAGTAAGGTTATTATGACTAAGAGTTTTTCTTTCTACGTTATTTATAAATTTAATAGGCCTAAATTTCACTCTTTTATAATTTGATTTTCTTCTGCTTGTTGGAGACAAACCTTCACTTTCCACATAAGATAAATATTTAGGTTTATAATCAAATAAAACATTTATTATTTCAATATCCATAAATCTCAATTGTGGAAAATATAAAAATATATATACAATAACACATTGAACACAAAATATTCCTGATATGTTTGCACCGATTTCTTGAATTTTTATATATCTTCTTTGAATTTTTTCCTTTGTCATTGCAGAACAAACATATATTGTTGATAAAGTTTTACTTTCTTTATTAATTAAGTTCAAATCATTAAATGAATGCTCTAATTTAATTACTTTTTTCTTTTTAAATATATCAAATAAAAAATTTTCATTACTTGTAAAATCTAAAACACCAAAATAAGTATAAATATGTTTATTTAAATTACTATCTAATTTAAAATAAACAGAAGATAAATCAGTTTGAATAGGATAGGAATAATTTTCAGAGTTAATAGAATTTGTAGAATAAAAAATTTGTAACCAAGCATCTTGAACTTTTTCATTAATAACATCTTCAGATTTACAAATTATAGAAGAATCACTTGAATTTTGACATTTAGAAATATAAATTGCTAAAGAAGCATAAAAATCATCTGAATATCTTCCACCAATTATAATATTATTAGAATAACTAAAACAATAATGAAGAGAAATATCATTTCCATTAAAATTATCTTCTTGATTTATCTTTTTATATATATCTTTATATTTAGTACAATTTACTACATCTAATTTATTATTTGAACTTAATATTTTTCCATTTTTTCTATATACTATATTATAAGTTGGATTTAATGTTATTATAGTTGGATCATTTAAAGGAGAATGTTTACTGTCTCTTACAAAAATTGAAAATAATAATTGTTCTGAATTTAATGTTATATTTTTTCCTTGATTTAAATCTATTTTTGTATATGAAATTGTGGGTTCTCTTCTTAAAAATAATCTTATCAAATTTAAAACTAAAATTATTCCACACATTATATTAATTATTAATGATAGAAATACTGATATAAATGTATGTTGTCTTTTTTCTCCTTTAAATTCATGAGTAAACACTAAATAAAAATAATCTTGAAATTTTAACAATTCATATACTTTTTTCATAATGTTATTCAATTTTAATTTTTTATTTATTAATTTCATTTCTTTTTATTTGTATTTAATTCTTATTATATTAATCTTTCAATCAATAAATGTCTGATTGTAATTATAAATTATGTAAATCGAATAAATTTAATTAATAATTATCAAAAATAAATCTAAAATTATAAATAAAAAATAATACTAATATACATTTATTAATTAGAACAAATAATTGAACTTATATTAAAAAAACAAATAATAATTATTAAAATCCTTTCTCAAAAATCTAAAAAAAGAAATCTCAGAAAATTCATTCCAGAATATAATTGCTTAAAAACAAAGAATAATAAAACCTTTTACAAGTGATTCATATATATTAATTAAAATAGATTTCTTCAATTTTTCTTTATTTTAATATTATTTAAATTTTTTCTCTATTATAATATAATTATAATATAATATTTTTAATTATATTTAATTATAAAATTTAATTTAAAATAATATAATTTTGATTTTTATGATATAATCATTTTTTATTTTTTTATTTATGAAATATCAAATAAAAATTAAATGAATTATAAAAAAACTACTTTCCTTCCCTTAAAAGAAAATTTAGGAGACAATTTCCTAAATGAAAAATTCAATATAATAATTAATGAAGGGAAAGAATTTTCTCTTGAATTAAATCCTAATTATATGATTTCCCCTTTATCTCCTCATTCAAAGAATTCAACTTTTAGTGATAATATTTTTACTTATTTAATGAAAAATATAGATTTAAAGAATATATTATGTAATGCAATAAAAGATCAAAAAATAAAACCTGAAATGGTATTGTTATTTATAAAAACTGAAGATAAAATTATAATGTTAAATGATTATGAAATAATTTTTTGTTATAATTCAATTTCTCATATTAATAATAGTAATTTTAATAGTGGTTTAAATAGTGAAATGAGAAGTACAGGATTACATAATTTAAAAAAAGTTTCAACAAATCTTTCTTTAAATAATATTAATTATGATCATAATAATCCTATAATATATTATAAAATTTGTAATTATACTCAAAAAGTTATGATTGATATTTTTAAAAATGAAATTGAAAAAATAATTTTAAATATTCCTATTACTTGTTCTATATATATGTTAAAAAAATTAATGTTTGAAAAATTAAAAATAAAAAATGTGGATTTGAAAAATTATAAATTATATGGTGTAGGATTTATAGATTCAGAAAATATTAAATTTATCAATAAAGCAATGACAAATAAAAAATTTACAGATGAATTATTAATATATGATATAATGAAATATTATATGGAACCTAATAAATGTGTAAATAAAATATTAAATTTAATATTAATAGAAAAAACATCAGAACAATGTTCAATAGGTTTAGATTTTAGATTTAATCTATTAAGAAACTTTCAAAAATTAGAAAATTATGATTTAAATGCTCCATCATATAGAAATGTTTCTGATGGTTTAAATTTATTTATATATTGTTTAAATGAAAAATGTAGTCACTTCAATAATTATTTCACTGTTTGCAAAGGTTATGGAACTTTTAATATTTTCAATTTAATTAAAAATATTAAATGTCCTTTTTGTAATTTAAAAAAGTTTTCTTTAAGAAATTTAGGAATGATAAATGCAAAATGGGTTTATCAATTTTATTTAAAAGGAACTAAAGAATCAAAAATAAATGGAGAGGGTATTACTTTTGAAAATGGGAAATTATATATCATTAAAGAAATTATTTTTGAAAACCAATTTTATTCTCTTTTTATTGAAGTCGAATATTATCAAAATAAAAATTTTTTGAACTTAAATAATAGAAATTCCTTTCAATCAAGTATTCAAAATATAGAAAGTAGTTTTTTTTATAGTTCAAATGAAATTAGTGAAAGTGATTTAAATAATATAAATTTAGAACAAAAATATTTAAATAAACATAATAGTAATAATAAAAACTCTTTTGAACTTGAAGTGGAAAAAGAATTAACATTTGAAAAAAAAGAAGATAATAAAAAAACAGAAATAATTAATAATAATATAAATAAAGAAGAAAATTATATAATAAATTTAATAGAAAATTCTGAAGATGAAAATATAAATAAAAATAATATTAATATTTATTCTAGTTATAAAAACAATGATGATAATAAATTGAATGAAAATAATAATAATGATAATGATAATGATAATGATAATGAGATAATAAAGCATGTTGAGAAGAAAGAATCAAATAATATAAAAAAGAATAATATAATTAATGATTGTGAAATTGATATAAAATTTGATTATAAAAAAGAACAATGTTGTATTGGATGTGGAAAAATGGCACAAAATTCTTTTTGTATATTGTGGTAAATTATCAGAATATATAACATAAGTAATAGTTAAAATTTTGTTATATAATTATTTGTTAAATATTTATAAATTATATATCTTTAAACTTTTTTTTTATTAACAATTGATTTACAATATTTATAAAAATAAAATTTTATATCTTTATAATTTATAATTTAATTAAAATTAATTATCATCATCAATAATTTTATTTCCATTATTATCATCATTACCTTCAATTTCATTTTCATTTTCATTTTCAATTTCATTTTCATTTTCATATTCTTCTTCTTCAACTTCTTCTTCATTTCCAGAGATAATATCTAAACAATAAAATCCAGGAATATTTTTACCTAAAAACAATAAAAAATATATATTTACTTTTTCCTAACCATTTTGCACACCAACTTTCTTCTGGATATGTTATTGCTATCATTCCTTTAAAATGAGGAGTAATATATTGTAATATTTCCTTTGGATTTATTCCACAATTTTCACATCCTTCTTTTTTAAACTGATTTTCTGTTTTTATTAAACGACATTGTGTACATGCTCTTAATTGTTTTAATGATGATGGATAAGAATATTGATGACTCATTATTTTTTCAATATTATTTTTTTAATAAAAAAAAAATTAATTTAAATTTAATGATATAAATCAATTTTAATTCTTTATAAAAAACAAATATTTTATTTATCTCTATATCATACTATTAACTTTAACTTCATTAATCAAAAAATAGATTTCACCACTCATTTATATTATTAAATTCAATTGTCATTAATTTATCATGTAAATTTTTTTTTAATTCTAAAACCTCTTTATCTGTCATTGATTTATTTTTGTTTTTTTTATAATTTCCAATATCTTTTTTCCTCGTTTGAGGAATTATTGAATGTTCTATAGAATAAATACTAGATGTTAAAGAAAAATTTTTTCTATTTCTTGAATTTTTCATTCTATCATAAAATTGAATTGTAGAATGATTTTCTTTCTTATCAATTTTATTGAATTTTAATCTTTTATTTATTTTAGGTTTAAATTTGCAATTATTCATATTTTGCTCTCTCAAAAAAATTTTGTTTATAAATATATCTTCTTCTTTCTTTTTCATAAAAATTTTGCTTCTTTCATAAATTGACCATTGACAATAATTATCTAATTTTTTTTTTAAAACTTGATTTCTAATTTTAATTAATTTTGGTTTAAAAGTACATTCTTTTAATTCTAAATTGGTTTTTAAATCTAATGAAGAAATAGATTTATGATTTGAAAATTTGTTTTTATTTATATTATCTTTCTTAAGAAAATTACTATTTTTCAAATTTAATCCACCTTTAACAGAGTTAGATTTTCCCTTATTTAAATAATTTGAAGTAGATGTGCTTAGATATTCATTTTTCATTGTTCTATTTGTACTTTTTTCTACCGATAAATTATTTTTTTTGTTCCTCATATTTTTATATTTATTGATACAATTACTAGTAAAATCATTGTAATTAAAAGAAATTTTGAAAAAAAATTTAAATTAAAATAAATTATTATATTAAATATATTTATTTTTATTATATTATTAATGATAAATCAACTTCAGTTCACAATTCAAAAAATTACTAAATTTAATTATATTCTCTTAAATATTATAATATATTTTTATTTAGAAGAAAAAAAAAAATAAAATAAAACAAAAATATATTCAAAAGGTAAATGAAAAAAAGATTTTACAATTTAAAATATAAGGATTACAAATTATGAATGAATTAGAAAAAGGAAATAATAAATAAAGAGATTTTTCCTTTGAAAAACCATTCAAAATCAATTTAATAATAAAAATTAATAAAAAAATATGGTATTTGGTTATGTTAATTTAAACGACCCAAAAAATGCTTTAAATAAGATAGGATATACATTAAATAATTTGGGAAAAATATTTGATGAAAAAATAACCGAAAGAATATATAATGATTTACCTGATTCCTTAAAAACTAACTTTACATATTTAACATATTATTTTTGTCATAATTTAGGTAAATTTTCTCCTTATAACCAAAAATGTTTATGTCAAGTAGGGACTTTTAAAAGTCATTGTCAAACTTATATAATAGAAGTTTGGGGCAAATCTGGTTTTTTATTTTTTCAAATTTTTTTTGGAATTTTATTTTTTGTATTAATGATAATGTGTATTTTTAGATATATATATAATTTAAAAAATTCAAATTATAATTCAATTATTTATATATTCATTACACCAAAAAATTTAGTAAATATTAATTTGATTGTTTTCACAATAAGTAAATTTATTTATATTATAATTGATCCTTATTGTCAAAAAAAAAAAGTTTCTTATATTTATGATAGAGTTATTGAAGAACTAAAATTTTCTTCTATAGTATCTATTTATCTAATTTTATTTATTGTTTTTCTAGGATTAAATACAAATATAAATAGAGGAAAAGGAAAAATTAGTAAAAAAAAATATATTTGTATATATCAAACTCTAAAAATTATAGTTATAATTATTTTATTATGTATTTATCCGGTTCAAATAGTATTAAGCATACATTTATCAACAAATTATTATGCAGTTCAAAGTATTTCTATTTTATTAATTATTTGTTCGACTCTTGGAGGATTTTTATATATTTTTACTTTTTGGATTATTTGTTTTTTAAGAGATAAATTATTTAAACAATATAGAATAAAAAAAAAAAATTTAAGAAAAGAAAGAATTAAAATTACTAAAATGGATAAAGTAAATTCTTTAAATGAATATTTAAATGAAGAAAATTTAAAGTTAAAATCTGAAGAAACTATCTTAAATTTTTTGAAATCAGTAATGGAATCAAAACTAAAAAATGAAATTAATATTGCAATTGATAAAAAAGATAATAATTATAATATAGATAATTATGAATCAATGGATTTTGAAAAAGAAATGTTAATATTAAATTTATATCAAAATGAAGAAAATAAAATAGAAGAAGAAAAAATTAGAGAAGTATATTCTAATGAAAAAAATATTCAATTAAAAAAAGTTAAATCAATAAACGATTATGAAGAAGATTTTTCTTTAAATGAAAATGATTTAAAAATTGTAAATGATATTTTTAGTTTTAGCTTTTTATATATGATTGTTACTATAGAATTTATATTATATAACTCTGCCTTTAAAATTCCATCAATTTATCAAAATGTTATTCTTTTAATTCTTATTATTTTTATTATTCATTTTGTTGATATACAATATATGATTATTATTTATGTTGTATTTTTTAAAAATAATATTATTCAGGAATATAAAAATTTAAAATATATTGGAGACTTACATAAATTTACTAATAAAGATGTTGATCATAAAATTTATTTGAATTATAAAAATTTTAAGAATTCAAATATTTTTTCAAGGTTGAATGATTTTATAAATTTTAAAGAAGATGACAATAATAATAATATCATACAAAATTTAAACGATAAACAAAATAAAGAATAATAAATTAAATAATTTTTAAGGGAAATAATTTATAATTATTATTATATTTAATTCTTTTAAAAAAAAAGAAATGGAATATGAATTTAAAACTCGTTTTTCAATATCAGACAGAAGAATAGAATGTGAAAGAATAAGAGAGAATTATCCAGATAAAATTCCAGTAATATGTGAAAAAGATCCAAAATGTAAATTAAATCCAATTGATAAAACAAAATTTTTAATATCAAGTGATATCACAGTTGCAGAATTTGGATTTATAATTAGAAAAAGAGCATTTTTAAATGAACAACAAGCTTTATTTATATTATTTCAAGATAATAAAAATCCCCCTTTAGATTGTTTAATGTCAGAAGTATATGAAAAATATAAAGATCCTGAAGATGGTTATTTATATGCAATTTATTCTAGTGAATTAATGTGGGGATAATAATGTTAATCATAATTATAAATTTTATTTATATTATCATAATTAAAAAAAATAATATTTATTTTTCTTTATCATAATTTAATTCTTCATCTTTATTTCCATTAAATAATTCCAAATGTAAGCTTTCAATTCTTTCTTTATACCATTGACTTTCATTTTCAAAAATTCCATAAAAATTATTATCAAGAGATTCTTTTAAAATTTTAAATCTATCATAAATTAATCTATCTTTTAAAACTCTTCCATTATCATCTAAACTCATAAATTTTCTAGAAATATTAGTAAAAATTTTTCTTAAACAACAAGGACAAACTTCTAAAGGTCTTCCATCAAATTCTTCCATAGAACCGAAACCATTCATTAAACATTTGAAAAAAATACAATTTTTCAAACCAAACATATATCCAATATTTTTTAAAACTAATTTAGCACTTCTTTTTAATAAAGAAAAATACATTTGTACTTTCATATCTTCATCATCAGGAACATCATAAAGAACATATAAAGGATCAAATCTACAAATAGAACAAATAGAAACCCAATATTTAAAACTAATTAATTCATAGCAAAAATCATTTTTATAAGGAGGAGGATAATAAATCCATTTTCTAGGTTTTATTACTCTTACATCATTATATAAATCTATATCAGTTAAACATATTAAACAATAACCATCATCTGGCATTTCATTAAATAATTTTTCTATTATTGTATTTGCATTTAATTGATATGTTCCATCTTCATAATTTCTATATTCAACACCGCTTAAATCAATATTCATATTTAATAATTTAACATCCATATCATAATAATAATCTTTAGCTAAGATAATCATAGCAGTTAAGAAACTTTGATCAAAAGCAGGATTAATATTAAAAGATAAAGGAGCAATATAAATTATTTTTTTTTTATTAGTAATTTGATGAAAACCAAAACGAGCATATTCTCTATAAGTTTGACCATATTCTTTATGATTCATTAACCAATCATTTGGTCCTGGGGCTTTCATAGGTTTATAAAATTTAGTATATTCATGACTTATTATTTTTGAAAATAAAGTTGTCTCACCACTACAATCAAATGATGCTTTTCTTTCTTGTGGTGTTGGAACTCTAAAATGATATAATCCATATTCTGGATTATGAATTTTCATAAATTTTCCCCATTTCATATATTCATAAGTTCTTATTGTATCTTCTTTTTCTGATTCTTCCTCTTTTTTATCTATTTCATCTTTTCTTATTTTTCTTTTTTCCATTTATAAGTTTTTTATATATTTCATTTAATTTTTTTAAACTTTTTAAAGTTTTTAATAAAAAAAAATATATATGTTTTTTATATTTTTTCACCTTTAGTTTTATGTTAAAGTTCAGATATTTTAAATTTATTTCCTATGTAATTTGTTCCACGAATTGATTTTATGTCAATTGTATAATTATGTGGATTATATTTTTCTCCTAAATATTTTGGATTTTTAAAATTTATTTTTGATATTAAGTCGTAATTATCTGCTATTTTTCTTATATCTGGTAAACAATTTTTTTTTAGGAAATTTTGATTTGTTTGATTTAATAAAACTTCTTTTAAACTTTGATTTTGTTTTTTTAATATTTTATTATTTTCATCTTCTGATTTCGTGTCATTAATTCCTAATGAAAAATTAATATTATTTTGAAGTAATTGACTTGAACTTTCTTTTAATTTTTTATTATGAGAATTTTGATGATTATGTTTTTTATCATATGAAATATTACTTAAATTATCTTTTAAGTGAGACATTGAAATATTATAATAATCAGAAAGTTTTTTATTTTGAAAAGATTGATTATAACCAAAAATATCTTCAAAACTCATTTTTTTATGGAAACTTTGAAAATATAAATTTGGTTTATATATTATAGGAATATTTTGACTGTTACTATTATATTTATTTATTTTATCTACTGACATATTTTTCACAGAAAAACATTTTTTAAAGTCATTGTTAAATTTATTTGATTTATTTTTCAATATTTTATTTTTAAATAATATATTTTCAACATATTTTCTATTTGGATCATCTTTTAACTTTTTTTTTATTTTAATAACTTTATTTTTTTGATTAGTATAACTTTCATTAATATTATCTTGCTTTTCATTAGTTAATTCTACATTGTTAATGTCAATTGAAGAGGATTGAAAATTATTTTGATTAATATCTAATTCGTTTTCTTCTGTTATATTTGTTTTTTTTTTCTGCATTAATTTTTTCATTAAATCAAAATTTTTAGTGTCTAGAAATTGTCTAACATGAGAATCTTTTCCAAAATAATATTTTCTTAATCCTTTATCATCTAAAGGGAAACAACTGAATTTTTTATTTGAAAATATAGGCTTTTTTTTATAAGAATAAATATCAATATCAAGCATTTTTTTTATAATTTTTCTTAAAAAAATTATTTATAAATTTTTAAAAAATTAATTAAATATTATTTTGATTGATAATTATTAATTATTTTTATTATTTCAATAAAGTAATTGGAAACAAAGCATATATAAATAATATATGAAAGTTCTATTTGTTTTTTCTTGAGTTATATTTTCTCCACAAATTAGTTTATCATTAATACTTTTTCCGTTAATATTATATTATCCTTTTTTCTTATGAATAATCAAATTATCAATCTTTACTAAAATAATAATAAATTGAATATTTAAAAAAAAGAGAAAATGAGGTATAAATTTGAAAAATAATCCAGAGTAACCTTTAAATATATATTATTCATTCCAAAATAATATAATTACTAACATTAAATTGAATTCTCTAATAATCACACACTATTTTATTATAAAAGAATTTTAAAAAAAAATAATCATTTAAAACAGAATATCATTTTGTATCAATTCCAATAAGAAAAATTCAATTTGGTTTTATTTTTAAAATTTAAATTGAATATATTATATTAAAAGATTAATATATAATTATAAATAAATTATGAAATTAAATTTTAATTTATTAAAATGAATTCAAATCCATCAACATATAGATATATACCAAAAAGTTTTTCATCAAGAGATTTTTTGAGTGCTTCTCATTCAATAACAACTCCAACAAATAATAGAATTGAATTTCAAAAGTCATCAAATACAAAGCAATTAAATATTAATGGGACTTCTCCTATAATTATATATAAAAAAACACCTAAATCAAATCATAGAAGCCAAATTGAATTTAATTTTATTAAATCTGGAGAATATGTTTCTGATGGTGGATTAAAGAAAAAATTAGATAAATTTAATGGTGAAAAAGCAATAAAAGAAAATAAAAGTTCATCAAAAATTATTTCTCCTTCAAATTCAAAAAAATTAATGAAAATTCAAACATCTCAAAGCATGAAAAGTATAAGAAAGAAAAATGAAACTCAAGCAAATAAAAATACAACAAAGAAAAATAATGAAAGAAGGAAAAAAGAGAATAATATAAAAAGAAATAATTATTTTTCTCCTCCCCCAAAAAGTCCAAATTTTAATGGTAAAATATTAAAGAAGAATAAATCTAATAAATCATCAAATAAAGAAAATAAAATGAAAAAGAAAGAAATTGATCCAGAAGAAGAAGAAAGAAAATATATGTATATGAATAAATTAATTGAAAATGGAGTGGCAGGTTATATAAGAAATATTCAATTAGAAAAAAGACCAACAATAGAAGAAGAAATGAATGAAAAAAAACAAAAAGTTTTAGAAGATAATGGAATAGAAATTAATATTGATAGTTTAGAAAATACTCAAGACGAAGAAAAAAAAGAAGAAAATGAAATAAATATTAATTTTGAAGATGAAAAAATTGATGAAGAAAATAATTTAAATTCTCATAGTTCTAATAATATATTTAAATCAAATCGATTTATTTCTCCTCAAATTAATAATTATTTAATTACTAATGAAAGTGAAAATTATATTAAAAAAATATATAAACCAAAAGTAGATCAATTTGAATATTTAAGAAAAATAAATGAAGAAAAGAAAAAAATTCCTGGTTATATAAGTAGAAAATTATCAATAACAAAATCAAATAATTCAAATAATAAAAAAAAAGAAAATAATGAAAATTCATTTAGATATTCTTATTCAAATGATAAAAGTAAAAGCAAAAGTAAAAGAGAAAATGAAAATTCAAAAAATATTGATTTTGATGATAATTTTTTATTTTCTTCTAGAAAAAATCTTCGTTCTGAAGAAGAAATTAAAAGCTTAATTAAAGAAAAAAATGATATGAGAAAAAGAGAAGAAGAAGAAAAAAAATTTGAAGAGAATAAAAAATTATTTAATATATATAAAAACTTATATTCTTTAGATTCTAAAACTCAAAATAATTTAACTTCAAAATCAAGTAAAAAAGGAAGTAAAAGAAAGAGAATAAAAAATGAATATTATGTTGGAAGTGAATCAAATAATAATTCAACAATAATAGAAGCAAATGATTATTATATGAATGTATTAGAAAGTCAACAATTATTAGTTAATGGTGGTTTATATAGAATTGATAATGAAAATTTATATAATAATCAAAATATAAGTAAAGAACAAATAAAGAAAATTACTGAAAAAGAAAATTCTAGAATTAATACAGAAGAAAGTAATAATTCAAATTTAAATGAATTAAAAGAAAAAGTTAATAAAACTTTATCAAAAAGTGAAAATATTATTAATAATGTTTCAAAAAGTAAAAAGAACTCATTTGATAATGATCCAAGTGAAAAAAATGATAATAATAATTTAGAAATTGATATTAATAATAATAATAATAAAAATATTAAAGTAAATAATGAAAATGAAACAACAAGTAATATTTATACTAAAGATAAAAATTTACCAAGTTTATCTCATACTTATGTTGGAACTACTAATCCAAATCAAAAAATTGTTATTGAAATTGAACCAAGAGTTGTTTTAAATTTAATAGAAATTATAAAATATATTTTTAGAAGAAAAACTTTTTATGATTTATTAGAAATTTATATTAATGAAGTTATTACACAAAGATATAATGTTGGCTTTGCTTTTTTTACTGCTATAATTAAACAATATCCTTTTAGAAAAATTGAAGAATATTCTAATTATAAAACTTATTATTTAGCTTTCTTTCAATTATTTAAACCATTTTTGAAAAAAATGTTTAAATATTTTGTAAATTGTTTCTTAACAAAAAGAAAAATAGAATATTTTGTAGAAATTTTAAGTAGATTATTTAAATTTAAAGCTTTGGAAAAAATATATGATTATTCTCAAGAAATGGATAATTCAGAAGAAGCATTAGCATTTAAATTAATAATAACAAGAATAATGAAATTAACAATGAAACCTCAATTAAAGGAAGCATTAAATATATTTAAAAACAATTGTTTAAAATTACCAAATAAAAAATCAAAAAGAGATTATAGTGCAAAAGCTCCTTTTGAAAATAATAAAATAACAGAAGAAGAAGAAGATTTAATTTCAAATAATAATAATAATATAATAGAAACAAATTCATCAAATTCATCATTAAAAAATCACAGAATGAAATTTAATCCTTTAAAAATGAATAGTTTTATTTATGAATCATTAAATAATTCAAGTAAAAGTTCATACACAGTTGAACCAAATAGTGTTGATAATGATAGATTGCATCAATTACAATTAATGTTAATTTCAAAAAGAGATGAATTAGAATTTGAAGATTATCCTATGAATACTGGAAGTGATAATAGTTATGAAAAAAAAAAAATGAAAACTTCTTCTAATAAAAGTGCTAAAAGTTTACAAGAAATTTGTCAAATGAAACCTGGATTAAATTTAAGTAGAAGTTTATCTGATTTATCTAATGATCAAATTAATAATTCAATTAAAAAAAGTATTAGTAGTAATAGAAGTTTACAAAGGTCTTTTAGTAATAAAAGTTTAAATGATTCTAAAGATAAAAAAAATAATTCTATTTCTAAAGAATTTGATGATAATGGAAAAAAAGAAAAAACATTAAAGGAAAAAATTGAAGAAATTAAAAATAATAATAGTATTAAAATAGAAAAAGAGATTATTAATAAAGAAAATAATTTTGAAGTTATTCCTTCTATATTAACTAAAGAAGAGAAAATGAGAATTGAAAGTAAAGAAGATGAAATAAATAAAAATGAAGAATTTAAAGATAAAACAATTGAAAGTGAAAAAGAAATTGAACCTAAAAATTATAATATAATTAAAGAAGAAAACAAAACATTAGAAGATGAAAAAGATAAGAAAATAAAAGAAGAAAATAAAACAATAGAAGATGAAAAGGATAAGAAAATAAAAGAAGATAATAAAACATTAGAAGATGAAAAGGATAAGAAAATAAAAGAAGAAAATAAAACATTAGAAGATGAAAATAATAAAGGCTTAAAAGAAGAAGAAGAAAATAAAATAAAAAAAGAAGAAAACAAAAATACAGAAGAAGAAAATTCTTTTAAAAAAGAAGATAATAATGAAAAAGAGGAAATATTAAATAATAAAAAAGAAGAAGAAGAAGAAGATATAAAATTAGAAGATAATATAAAAGAAGAAATAGATATTCCAGAAGAAATAATAGAAAAAAAAATAAATAGAATACCTTCTCAAATCGAAGCAGATATTTCAGCAGATAAAGATAATATAAATCATATTGATTGGGAATATTCAATAAGTAATTCAAAATCATCAGATAAAAAAAAAGATAATATTACTCCTGAAAGGACATTAGAAAATGAAAATGATAAAAATAAAAAAAAAATCAATGAAACAAATAATAAAGATAGTTTTAATGAAGAAATTGTAATTGAAGATTTAGATATAGAAAATACAAGTAAAGATAATTCAAAAGAAAAAAAAGAAAAAAATGAAGATAAAAAAAATGAAACTCCAACTCAAAAAAAAACAAATAATACATTAAATAAGAAAGAAAAAGAAAAAAAAACTGATAGAAAAAATTCAATAGAAGATTATGCAGATTTTGAAGATGTTTCAGATATTGAAAAAGATGATGAAGATGTAATAAATATAATAAAAAATGAAGTGAAATTAAATGATAAATCAAGAAATAATTTAACAAATAGTCCTCAAAAAGAAGAAGAAATAATTATGAAAGAAAATGAAGAAGTAAAAAATTTAAATTTCCAAATTGAAAATAAAGAAAATTTTATAGATATCCTAACAGAAGAAATAATAAATAATATATTAAATTCAGAAATAAAATCAGAAAAAATAAAATTAATACCAAAAAGATTAAATAAATATGATCCTTTTAATAATATTCAAATGAATTTAAGTGCAAGTTTATCAAATAGTAAAGAATCACCTTTAAAAGAAAATTTATCATCACTCTCAAGTTTTCCTTTAAAAGATAATAGTTTACAAGCTTTAAATGATTCTTTAATGTCAAGTTATTCTGCATATTCTATTTTTAATAAAACTATAAAAGACCAAATGAAAGAAAATTCATTTAGATTATATTATAATAAAATTGGTCCTCAATTAATTATATTAATAAAAAAAGAAATTAAAAATAAATATAAAGAAATATATGATAATATTTCAACTCCAATGAAAAACCAAGCAAAAGGTTTAATGGTGTCTTTAAGTTTACAAGATGCAGATATGTTAAGAGATAATTATAAAAGATTATATTTAAAGAAGGAAATAAGTAATATAATAGACAAAGAAAAAATATTAAAAGATTTTATACCAATAAATAAAAAAATAAGAGAAGAAGATAATATTAAATATGATAATTTTGAATATGATAATATGTTAAATAATTGTATAATAGATTCAGCAATAGAATTAATAAATAAAGAAAGATTATATGGTGAAAGTGGTGATCCTCTTCCTTGGAGTAGTAGAACACATGAAATACAATTTAAATATGATAAAAATGATCCAAAAAAATTATGTGATTATATTTCCAGAAATTTATTATATTTATTACATAATAGAATTGGATTAATTAGTGAAAATTATGATTTTTTATCTGGAGAACAATTAAATATTGAAAGAGAAAGAAGATTTTTAAAAAATGTTCATAAAGAATTAGATGATAATGAATATCAATGGAAAAATTTAGAAATGGAAGAAACTCAATTAAAAGTTGAAGTTACTGAAATGATAATGGAACAATTGTATAATGAAATTATTGAAATATTAGAACATGTTCAATATAGTAGAAGAAGACCTGATTTATATCAAAATAAAAGTATTTATGCTTGTGAAGAAATTCCTAAATTATCTTTCCAAGTTACAACTACTGAAAATTTAGAAAGTGAAAATGAAGAAAATGATTTAATGAATATGTAATTTTACTAATGTTAAATTAATTTATATTTTTTTTATCAATTTTTACATAATAATATAAATAAAAAAATTGTCATTTTATTAGAAGAAGAAAAAAAATAAAATAATTAAATTTAAATAATGAGTGATTGTCCTTTTTGTGATATTCCAATTAATAATAGAAATAGAATATTATATGAAGATGAAGATATTATAATTTTTGAAGATATAAATCCAATGGCATATATTCATTTACAATGTATTCCAAAACAACATATAAAAAATATTAATTCATTAACATATAATCATGTTTCTTTAATTAAACATATGAAAGATGAAAGTATAAAATATATTATGGAACATTATAGTGGAATCAATGAAATTGATATTATTCAAGGATTTCATATTCCTCCTTTTACTTCTGTTTCTCATTTACATTTACATAATATTGTTCCTCCTTTTTATAATTGTTTAATTAAATTTTGTAAAGTTACTTGTGCTATGAGAAATGTAAATATAGTATTAAATAAAATTGAAAATGAAAAACCAAAATTAATTGTAGTTGCTTAAAATAACTTTACAAAAAAATATAAATTTTAAAATGAAATTATACTATGATAAAATATTTACTTGATAATAAGTTAATTTTTTATTTAATTTTGAGTTATTATTTTTATTCTTTTTGTTATTATTTTGGTTAAATATTATTATGGAAGAAGAAAGAGAAAAAAAAGCAAATTTACTTTTTGAAAAAGGAATGGAATATTATAATAGACAAGAATATGAAGAAGCTTTAAAATTATTTGAATTAAGTCAAAAATTTTATTTTAATAGTAGAACAGAAATATTTATTTCAGTATGTAAAAATAATATAAATACAGGAGATAATAAAAATAAAAAAAAGAATACATCAGACACAAATAATAATAATTCAAATAAAACAAATAATTATAAAAAAAGTTATTCAACTCCAAATAATACTAATTCAAATACAAATTATTCTTCTAAAACATCATTCGAATCAACAGGAAATTTAAACGATGAAACATTATGTATAAATTTACTTAAAAAAAAAGATTATTATGATATATTAAATATTGGAAAAAATGCAAATCAAGATGAAATAAAGAAAGCCTATAAAAAACAAGCAATTAAATTTCATCCAGATAAAAATCATTCTAAAAAAGCTGAAGAATGTTTTAAAAAAGTTTCAGAAGCATATCAAATTTTAAGTAATCCTGAAAAAAAAGAATTTTATGATAAATACGGTGATGAACAAGAATTTAGGAATAAATATTATCAAACTCATCGACATCAACATGAAGATGATATTGATCCATTTGATATATTTGAAATGTTTTTTAATGGAGGAACTATAAATTTAAATGGAAGAAATTTTAGAAGAAGAAGATATAATAATAATAATAATAATAATAATGAAAATAGAAATCAAAGAGGAAAATTTTTTCCTTTATTACAATTTATTCCTTTAATTTTAATTTTATTATTAAGTAATTTAACTGATATAATTGATTTTTTTAAAACTCCTCCTTTATATCAATTTTATAAAGATTATAATTATGCTCAAAAGAGAAAAACTTCTATTAATAATATCGAATATTATGTTGGCAATTCTTTTATTAAAAAATATCCAAAATTAAAAAATGTTATTGAAAGTGGTGTTGAAGAAAGTATTGAAAAAGACTATTTAAATTTTATTACACGAAAATGTCAAAAAGTTATTAATATAAGAAATGAATATGAATATTATGTTAAATTAGGGTATTATAGATATAAATATGCTCTTCAAAATTTAGATTTATCATCATGTTATCAATACAATCAATTAAAAGAAAAAATAAGATAAAAATAAAATATTAATAATAATATAAATTTACTTTATTTAAGATGTCATAATATATAAATAAAAAAACTCAAAAAATAAATAAATTAATAAATAAATGAAATTTTAAAATTTCCTAAAGAAAATCCTTATAATAAAAAATAAAATTTATTCTTTTTTTCCTAAAACATTCTTAACATCAGAAACAGGAATAGCATAAGTAGGATCAATTAAATTAAGTCCTGGATATCCTAATAAACTTAATCCACAAAGTCCAAAAAAAGTATGAAAAACATCATGACAATTACCAGGTCTATCTCCAATACCTCCAAGTTCATCATCTTGGCATTTTAAGATGAAATTTTTAAGTAAATCTTTATCAATATAATCTTGAGTTCCAATCATACACATAGAACTATAAACCCACCAAGAATAACAAACATCAGGTAATTTTTCAGGTCTTCCATTAAATCCACCTAAATGAGTTTGTCTTTGAGATAACCATTCTCCTGTTTTAATATGATTAATTAAATTTAATTGATTTGTTACTGATAAAAATGCTATACATGTAAAACAATATGCGCCATGACTTTCTGCTCCTGGTACTCCACCAAATCCACCATCAAAATTTTGACATGATAATACATATTCTGTTGCTTTTTTTATATTTATATAATTTTCATTTAGTATATTTAATAATTTTAATATTGCTACTGCACAATATGAAAAACGAGAATCTGTTTCTGCATATTTATCTCCTTTAAATGAACCATCTTTATTTTGAAGTGATTTTATATATAATCCTATCTTTTCTTTTTCTAATATATTTAATGAATTTAATTGACATAATATTAATATTGAATAATGAGTTGATGTTATATGTGAATCTTGATTTATTGATGAACCTATTCCTCCATCTTCGTTTATACATTGTTTAATAAAATTTATTGTTTCTTCTTTATTGTGAAGTGATATTTTATTTAAAAGATTTAATGCTCCTGTTCCCCAATATAATGCTGAAATTTTTAAGTGTTCATTTGTATAAAAACCTATTGAGTTACGGTCACGAGTTTTATCTAGAGATTGTAAATATGATATATGCTTTTCTGTTAAAAGAGTTAATTCAGATTCAGATATTGGTTTATTTGAAGTTTCATTTGAAGAATTATTTTCTGACATTCTTTTTAATTTTAGATAATTTTTTTATTTTTTAAAAGAAAAATATATTTTATCTTTTTTATTAATTATTTTTATATATTTATTTATTTAAAATTTGTTAATTTTTATATTTAAAAATTTATACTAAAATAACACAAAAAAATATTATTTATTTATACACTCGTTTCTTGATTTTTTTCTTCATTAACATTATTTTCTTTTTTTAATTTAATAACATAACTTAATAAAACATACCATTTCTTAACAAGCATTTTATCATTAGATTTAAACATAATTAAAGCTTCATCTTCTCCAAAATTATTTTTTTCTTCTTTTTCATTCATAAAAAAAGTATTAATTTGATCATAAACTAATTCAGTAGTTGGATTTTTATTAAAACAAATATAAAAATGATCGAATCCACTTGCTAATTTATTTAATTTAAATAAAACAACTCTTGTTATATCTTTAGTTTGTAATACAGCTAAAGGTCTTTTTAAAGTTATATAATTTTCTTTTGAATTATATATTACAAAATTATCTTTTGTTAACATACAAAATCTTTCTGCATATTTTACTCTTTCTTTCATATTTATATTTATCATTTTTGATAATTCTGATACAAATAATAATTCATTTCCATCACTTTCTTTTAATAATTTTTCAGGGACAAATGAAAATAAATCTGGTAATTTAATTTTATTTTTATTATTCTTCTTTAAATTTTTATTTTCATTGTTATTATTATTATTATTATTATTATTATTATTATTATTATTATTATTATTATTATTATTATTATTATTTTCAATTACATTGTTTTCATTATCATTTTTTTCTTCTTCTTTATTTTCTTCTAATTTATTTGGAACAGCACTTTTTAAAACTTGATTTTCATTATTTTCTTTTTCATCTTGATTACTTTGAATTATTTCTTGAATCATTGTAATATTTTCTTCTTTTTTTTCTTCAATAACTTCATTTTTATTTTCATTTTCAAATACATTTTCAACTTTTTTTCTTTCTTCATTATTACTTGTTATATCTTCATGAATTAAATGTTTTCCTTCATTAATATCTTCTTCTTTATCAACAGCATATTCTTCATAATTAAAATTATCTATAACATTTTCATCTAATTGATTTAATTTTATTACTTTATTGGAATTATTTTGGGATGATACACAAACTCCCATATTTTAATTATAATTTATTTATTAGTAGATATTTAGAAATAATTATTTAAATTATATTATTATAATTTTAAAAGAAAATTATATTCAATTAATATTTGTTATATTAATTCAGGAATATTGTTTTACTTTAATTGTTTTATTTTATAATATTTTCATAATTGATTATTTGATTTGATTGATAATAAAAAAATAAAAAAAGTATAAAATAATTAAAATGGGGAATACTCAAGAAAAGAAAGAATTGAAACAAATAAGAAAAAATAAAAAACATAATTCTGAAAAACAAAGAGAAGCTTTACATTATTCAGATGATGAAATAAATGATGAAGAATTAGAAAAAGAAGTAGATGATATAATTAAATATGATATAGAGGAAAAAAAAAAAGAGGAATTAAATAGATCTAAAAGCGTGAATCAAGTTAAAAGAAAAAAAAAGAAATTTGATGAAGATGATTTTGATTCAGATTCTGATAGTGATGATGATTATTATGAATATAAAAGAAGAAAACAAATGAAAAAAAAAAATAAGAAAAAGAAAAAAGAAAAAGAAAATAAAAATGAAAAGACAAATGATATAAATATTGAAATGAAAAATCAAAAGATAAATAATAATAAAGACAATAATATAGTAAATAGTGAAAATGTAAATGAAAAAGATATGAAAGTTTTAAATATCAATCAAATTTATTCAAATGATGGTTTCAATGATGATGATTTAAATTTAGAGCAAATTGATATTAATAATGAGATTATTAAAAGGAAAAAATTTTCTCAAAGTGTTTTACCAAATTATAATATACAAAAGATAAATGAGCCAAATAATCCACATTCAAAAAATGAAAATCAATTAAAAAAATCTCTATTAGAAAAAAAGAATTCAGATGATATTATAAATTATTATCAAAAAAAGAATAATAACATAAATAATGCTCAAGTAAATATTAATAATAATCTTGTAAATTTAGATAATAACCAAATTCAAGATATAAATAATATTGATAACATAAATTACATGAGTTACAATAATAATAAGATAAACAATAATTTATATAATAATAATAGAATTATTCCACATAATGTATATGCAAAAATTGATAAAAGAGATTTAAAAACAATTATAGTTTGTATGCAAAAATGTAATGAAAAATATGAAGAAGCAATTGCATTAAATCAAAAATCATTATATGTTCAAGGATTAAATACGTTAATAAAAACAAGAAATTCATATATAAAATTAAAAAATGCAATTTTAGTAAGATCAGATTGCTACCCAAAAGAATTTCAGCAAATAATGACAATAAAAATTGCAGAAAAAGTCTCAAAAATAAATTTAGTAATAGGTCAAATATCTCCTTTAGCATCAAGTCAAAAGGAAGCATTATATAATCATTTTAAAGGTAAAAAACCATCAAATAATCAAGACTTAAAGATAATAAACCAAAAGGAAAACTATGATAAATTCATAGATAACATATTAACAAATCCTCAAAGAAATAATATAATAAATGAAAAAAAAATAAATAAATATCCAAATATTGAAAATATGGATAATAACAATATAAATAATAAAAAAATAGAGAATTCAAAAACGAAAAGTATTCATGATAAAGAGGAAGATGAAATGGATAATAAAATAGCATCAGAAATAATGGTAACAAATCCTGGAGTGAAATTTTCAGATATAGTAGGAATGAAAGATTTAAAGCAAATGGTATATGAAATAATAATAATTCCAACAATAAGACCTGATTTATTTACAGGAGTATTAAAGCCACAAAGAGGAATATTATTATTTGGTCCTCCCGGAACAGGAAAAACAATGATAGCAAAGGCAATAGCATCAGAATGTTCATCAACATTTTTTAATATTAGTGCTTCATCATTAACATCAAAATGGGTTGGAGAAAGTGAAAAGACAGTAAGATCATTATTTAAATTAGCATATCAAAAATCACCTTCTATTATTTTTATTGATGAAATTGATTCTATCTTAAGTAAAAGAAGTGAAAATGATAATGATGCTGCTAAAAGATTAAAAACTGAATTTTTAATTCAATTTGATGGTCTTGGTTCAAATTCTAATGCTAAATTATTAGTTATTGCTGCTACTAATCGTCCTATGGATCTTGATGATGCTTTATTAAGAAGATTACCTAAAAGAGTTTATTGTCATCCTTTAGATGAAAATGGAAGATTTGATTTTATTAAAAAATTAATAAATCAAGTTGATAATAATTTAAAAGATGATCAAATAAAATATATTGCTAAAAAAACTAATGGATATTCTAATGGAGATTTACAAGAATTATGTAGAGAAGCAGCTTATGAACCTGTTAGGGAATTAAAAGGAGAAGAAATTTTGAAAATTAAAAAATTCAGAGATGTTACTTTTGATGATTTGAAAAAAGCACTTTTGAAAATTAGAGGAACTTTAAGTTCGAAAGTTATTCAAGAATTAGATAATTGGAATAATCAATTTGGAGGAATTTAAAAAAAATAATTTATATATTATTTAGTTTAGTTAAATAATATTTTTTATGATTATATTTATTATAAAAATGAAATATTCAATAAAAATTAATTGAACAAATAAAACATATTAAATTCTATTTTCCAAAATCAAAGTGAAAAAAAAAGAAGAAACAAAATTGAAAAAGATAGAAAAAAGAAACATTAAAAAAAAAGAGAGAAAAGACCATAAACACGAAGCACAACAAGACAATAATTAAATATAGGCTAGAAACATAAGAGAAGACTTACCAAAGAATCAATTATTAACAAATTTTCATAATTTTTGGGAATATAAATGATATTTATCTAATTATGTTCAATTTTTGATTTTTAATTATTTTGTGTTTTTTATTTGAAAAATTAAATTTAAATTCTTTCTCATATATATCAAAATAATAAATAAATTAAAAAAGAAAAAAAATAAAAAAGTCATAAAAAAATGTTTCAACAAGAAAGCATATATAACCTTCTTCCAAAATCGAAAATGCTAAAGAGAAGTGCATTATCATATAAATCAATATATCCATATTCAATACCTCCAACAGCATCAACATTTAATTTACACACTACATCATTTCCAAACATAATAAACTGCAATGGAGATTATACACTTCCTCGAGGAGCTCACGAAATAAAAAAAGAAACTGCAACATTTGGTTTACCATTAGGTTCATATGCATCAGATCCTCAAAATTTTCATAAAAAAGGAGAAACTTATAGAATTTTACCTCCTTTAGAGAAATTACATAATAATAATGAAATTAAGAAACCACCAATTCCAAAAATAGATGAAATTCCTCTTCATGGTTTAAAAACTGAAAAAAATTTCATTATTGCTAATGCTGTTGATAATATTTTAATGAAACCTAAAATTAATAGAAGTGCTTCTCAAGACAATAATATTTTACATAAATTTTATGGGAAAGTTCCTAATTATATTATAAAATTTAGAAATGAAAAAGAAATTGAATTAAATAATATTAAAGAAGCTAATAAAAGAAAACAAGAAGAAGAAGATGCTAAACAAAGATTATTAAGTAAAGAAGAAGTTGAAAATTTAAGAGAAGGTTTAAAAAAAAAATGGGAAATGTATAGTATTAAATATGGAAAAATTTCACATAAAAGAGTCTTTGATAATATTGTTTTATTGAGAAAGTAAGTTTTTATTTTTTTTAATTCATTTTTTTATAATTTTTAGTAAAGAGGGATTGGAAAAAGAACTTAGTCAAATTGAAAGTGATATGAAAAAAATTAGTCCTTCTAATGTTGTAGTTGATATGACTAAATAAATTTTTTTGAATTGATTATTTTTTCATTTTATTTTTTGAATTATTAAATAGAATATTATTATTTTTTTTTGAGTTACATTTCTTTGATTATAAATTTTAGTTAAAAAATATCATTAAGCAATTAAATAATTATTATATTTTTTATTCTTTCTTAATTATATAATTGTGAAAAAGATGTTTTTCTTTAACTAATAAATCTATTATACATTAAGTTACAGTGCAAAATTATCATTTATAACACAATGTAAAAAAGAAGGATTAATTACATACGAGAGAGAAAAACAATGAAAGAATGCATAATAATAAAAGAGCCATCTAGAATTACTGATTGTTTTCTTGTGTAGAGTCTGGCTTAATGGATTTAAAAAGTAGTTTGACAACATAGAAGAAAATAAAAAGAAAAAAACGATAATGATGATAATAGTATTTTAAATAATTGTAATATTGGACATTCTCCTTCTATTAGATTTGATAAAAGAATTAGTAAAGATTATGGTTAAAGTTTTTCAGGGATTTAAGTATTTTTTTTTGAATTGTTTAATATTTTTTCCTTAATTTTTGAAATCTGGATAGCCATATTATTTATTATTTAAAAATTACTTTTTTTTATATTCTTTTTTCAATTTTTTTTTAAAATTTATAAAATTAAAATCACTTATTTATATGAAAGGTATTTTCAGTTTTTAAGTTAAATAATTTTTTATTTAATTATAATATTTATTAATTTTATTTTAAATTTTAAAAAATTTTAATTTTGATTTTACATTTATTCTTTTTAAATAAATAATTAGATTTATGATATATTAATTGATTTAATGTCAGGTAAAGATACAAAAGAAGAAGATAAAGATAACATTTTATTTCAGAAACTTAGAAAATTAATAAATTTAATAGATCAACTTCGTGATTGTGGAGTGAATGAATATATAAAACTTCCAC
>JAJJLU010003847.1:0-27653 GCA_023807065.1 Isotricha intestinalis
TAATGTTTTTATAAAAAAAGAAAAAGAACTAATTAAAAAAAATATAAAAAAATTATATGAAATAAGAAAATAATTATTTTACATTTTTTATCTAAAATTTCAAATTTATGTTCAATTGATAATTTATTTGAATTTAATGAATTAGAATTTATAATTTCATCATTACCAATGAATACTTAAAATTTAAAAAAAATATTAATTCTCAAAAATATTTTTTTAGTTATTCATGACTTCTTGTAAGAATTGCTTTAGATGAAATTATATTAGAAGAAATTAAAGATACATTAAATGCATTATAATTAAAAATTTAAAAGATTCATTTGCAAATTTATTTGAAATAACATCATTATGAAATCTCTATAAACAAATTTAAAAGTTTTCCTATTTCTTCTCTAAATTTTATTTATATATTTATATAATGAAAAAGAAAATTCTGAAAATCGGATTATTTGTATATTCTACCATCTAATAAAAATTCATAATATTAAGATAGTATTCTATTAAAAAAAGATAAAATTTCTGATAATTATAATGGTTGTTTGTTCCAAATAAGTATTTCAAAAGATTATGGAAGAAAGATATATAATAGAAAAATCCATCAAAAAGCAGTAAAAAAGTAAAATTAAAATTAAAAAAAATATATGGAATAATCATTGATGTTTTACATTTTAAATATCTTTTTAATTTCGATGATATTAGAATTAAGGATGTCAATGAATGTTTAAAACAATATTTAGCTTTTCTTTTTATATACCTAATAAATCAGAATTTTATATATTAAATGATAATAGTCATTATTTAAAAATAGAAGATTTAATATTTAATGAAAACTCAAATTCAAGTCATAATTTCTTATTCAATGAAAATTATTCTTAACAGAAGAATATGAATTAGAAAATGTAAATATTATGAATCAATTTTTAAATAAGAAAAAAAGCAAATATATAAAATTGATGGAAAAATGAATTTAATTGAAAACAAAAATAAAAATGTTATAAAAGATTAAAAAGGTAAAATAGGTAAAACAAGAAAAAATATGTTTCAAGTATAAAAGATTATCCTATTTGTAAAATTTTAAGAAATTTATATTATACTCAATATATTGTAATAGAAAAAAATTTAAATATTTATCTATTTACTGATAAATTATTTTATAAATATAAAGATGAAAAAATTGAACGGTTTTTTTGTTTGAAGAAAAATACAATTTAAAATGATATCAAAAAATAAAAAAAAGTTAAAATTATGATAATAAAGAATTAATTGGAATACTTAATAAAAACCAAAAATAAAATATAAATTAATTTAAAAAATTTAAAATAGTCAATTCTTATTAAAAATGATCAAATACTATAAAACATAATTAAAAAAAAAGTTAAAAAACAAAAATATAAAATAATTTTCTACGAATTACTTTTTATTTTTCTCAGCTAATAATTTTTTCTTTTTCTCAGCAGCTTCTTTCTTTTCATCATTTTTAGCTCCAATTTTATGTTTCCTTAAATTACTTCTACAATATTCAGTATAATCATAAACTTCAGGAATTAAATTAGTTAAAGTATCAATAGTAGGACCAACAACAAAAGAAATAAAACCAATCATAGCTTTATTTATATTAGTAGTTTCTCTATCACAAAACATAGAAACAGTAATATTTAATTTTTTCTCCATATCTCCTTGAATAAAGAATTCACCATAAACTCTTTTTGTCCATTCAGCAGAAATTTTATCTGGTTTTCCTGGATTTGATATATCTGCAGTATGAATAATCATATTTAACATTGTTTGTTGTGTATCAAATAATTTAACCATACTTTTATTATCTTTTTGTTCATTAAATACATTTTCAAAGTTTTTTCCTTTTTTTATATTAAATGTTTCAGCTAATGTTTTTGCTCCTGATAAAACTTTTTGATGATTTGCCATATCTGTTGCTAAAACTCCATCTATCATTCTTCTTCTACATATTCTATATTCTTCAGGAGAAAATTTTTTAAATATATTATATTCATCATGTTTTAATTCTTTAAAAGTTTGAGCAATATGATACATTTCTAAAACAGAAGTATCATTATATCTTAAAGCATATTTTGATCTTGTATTTATTTGAAAAATATTATTTGTTCCTGGGTGTTTATAATCATGACATAATGCTGCAACTAACATTGCAAATAAATCTAAATCTTTTAATTTCATTTTATTTCTTAAATTTCCTTGGTTAAAAACTGTAAATGATGTTTGCATTACATCACCAGCATGTAAATCATTATGATATATTGCTTTTTCTCTATCATAATGTTCAACTATTTGAGTAATAAAATTTTTTAAAGTATTACTTGGAATATCACCAGAATCAACAAAAGGAAATCTATTTAATATTTCTGTAGCAACATATACAACAGCTTTTTTTCCTAAAAGAGCATCTAATTCAAATATATTAAAATCACATTTATCTATTTTTATCATTTGATCATACATTGAAGCTACTATTGAAGGTGATACTAAAGTACTTAAATTTGTACTTCTTCTTCTATTATTTATAGATAATGATTTATTTAATGAATTACTTGAATATTTTTTTGAATGTTTTCTCATTTGAATAAAGTCATTCTCTTTTCTATTTGAGTCTTCTATTTGAGAATATTTTTTTAAAAAATCTTCTCCTTCATTTTTTCCTTTTGATATCACATGAGAATCTATATCATATAAATTTCCACTTGAAATTACATTTATTATTACTTCTATTGATTTTGTTAAATTGGGTTTTCCCGTCAAAAATGGTTTATTTTGTAATTTTTTTAAACGTAATATTATTTCTTCTGATTTTGTATATAAATTTTCATTTATTTTTTTATAAAATAATGTAAACTCATCTTGAATTAAATCATCATTTCGATTTATTATTTCTTCAATAAAATCATTTGTATTTACATATCCTAAATTATCTTTATCTATTTTTTGTAACAGTTTTTTTGATTGTTCAACAACATTTCCATTATCTTTTACTTCTAAATCTATTGCTGTCATTATTTTTAATATATCTTGTTCATTTAATTTATCTTTATCAATATTAAATTTTACCTTTAATTGGCGACGCTTTGATTTTGCTTCTGGAGATAATACTTTTTTGTTATTATCAGATGTTTTTTGAAATTTTACAGTTTTCATTTTTAATAAATAATAATATATATAGTATTTTGTTTTTCATTAAAAATTTTTTCAGTCATAAAAAAATTTTATATTATATTTTTTTATATATTAAATATTTTACTAATATTACTCTTTAATATATCTATTAATTCTTTTGTTTCATTTGATAATTCAAAATTTAAGTTTTTTTCGTTATTTTCATTTGGATTATTTAAGTTAAGAGATAAAATAATTTTTTCAATTTTATCTGATTTAGAAGAAATTGATTTAGAAATATAAGTTAATAATAAATTTGCAATGAATTGATTTTTTTCATTTCTTCTATCTCCTAAAATACATTTTGCGATTTCAATTTCTGATTTATCTTCTTCATTGTCATAATAATTATTCTCTTCTGTAAAAGCATCTGTATCCATTGAATATAAATTTGTTATTTTTCCTTCTGAAGAAATAATGATAAAAATTAAATTAGAATATAAAGAAACAGAAATTTCATATTTTATGTTTTTATATTCAAAATTACTTTGACGAAAATTGGAATTTGAATCATAAGGTTTAATACTATTATCCATTAATTAATTAAATATTCAAAAAAAAATTAATATATATAATTTTTAAAATCATAATTTAATTTTATATATTTAATGACAGATTCTAAATTACCTCAACAAGAAGAGCAATATATTTTTGATTTAGGAGTTAATTTAAAATTTGGAGATTCTTTACAAATTTATAATTCTTTCTATAATTTATATACAAAAATATTAAATGATGTTCAAATTGATTATATTTTAAAATATGATGATTTAATGAAAGGATTTTTTAATATTTTAGAAAACTGTAATTTTTTAGAATTTGGTGTTTTATGTTATAAAATTTTAGAAAAGATGTTAGATTTAGTTGAAAAATGGTTATTTCTTAATTTAAATAAGCCTTCATCATTAATTTATAAATCTGAAAATCCAAATTTAACTTTATCAATTGATTTAAGTCATATTCAATCTTTTTTAAGTTATTCTTTAGAATCATTAACAAAAGCAATTGGAAATGATATCTCAAAATTATCTTTTTATATTCCTCTTTTAAATAAAAATTATATTTTTTATAATCGAGTAATTATGAGTCATTCAAATTATTATGAATTACTTTATTCAGTTTTATATAATTTCAATAAAGTAGTTTTAATATATAAAGAAAAAAACTTAAATGTTGAAAATTATTTTATTTTTGTTTTAAATTTATATGCAAATATGACAGATGAAATGTTATTAGATTTTCTAGAAACAAATGAATTTGAATATGAAATAGAACCACTTCAATTTATCAAAGATATTTTTTTCACAATTTGTTCAAATGCAATAACCAATAAAACTTTAAATGATATTTGTTCAACATTATTATCAAAATTTGAATCAATTAAAGATGATAGTAAACAAGTAAAAAATTTCTTAATTGATTATAATAATGCCACTTTAATAAATAAGTCTTTGGAAATAACAAAACAAATGTTAAATGGTCAAAGCGAATTAAATATTATTATCGATAATTTTTATAATATACTTCTTTCTTTGAAATTTTTGAATAATAATACAGAAGAAAATGATTATAATTCTTTATTTCCTAATGATTCTTCTCCTTTAATTAAAAATATATGTGAATATTATTTATTAAATTCAAATGAAAATTATAATAAATGTATTGATTTAATTACAAAATTATTAGTTTTTAAATCTTCTGAAAAAACAGATTCAACTTTATCAATTTATAAATCAATATATGATGAATTGAAAGTAAAAGGAAAAAGAATATTTCCTATATTTTTAAATCCACAAGTTTTAAATTTAATGTTCTTAGATTTAACAAATGATATTTTCCAAGATGTAATTTTAGAAATAATATTTATTTTATTTAATGAAACTGGAATAAATGAAAATCCAATGAAAAAATTCTTTATGCTTCTTCCACCTTTTTTAAAAAATTTTAAATTTTCATCTCTTCAAGCAAAATATGAATCAGCATTTTCATATGAAGAAATAATGACCAAATATTTAAGATATTTATTTTCAAAAAATGAAAATATAAGATTTAATGCAATTAATTTTTATAATTATCAAGATAAGTCTAATATTGAATTAACAGATGATGATTCAAATTTAAAAAAAAATTATGATGAGTTTAAATCAATTGATACAGCTTTATTAATTCAAACTGCAGAAAATGAAATGTTAAAAATTATGAAAATTTTTAAAGATGATAATTCTGCAATATTAGGTGATATTAATGAATTTATTCCTCTTTTAAATATTATAGTTTCTGAGAAAATGGATTATAATTTAAAAACAAGTGCTTTAAATCAATTAATTTTTATGTTTAAAAACCCTAATTATAGAAATTATTTTCTTAATGATATTTTAAATTATATTCTTAAAGAAATAATTGATTCTGGAGAAAATTTCAGACAAGCTTCAACGAGTGGTTATTATTTATCTTTAATTAAAATTTTAGATTGTATTATATTTTTTTATTTAAACGATGAAAAAATTCAAAATTTATTATTAAATGGTAATAAAGAATTAATTAATAAAATGTTAACTATTGCTCTTCAGAAAGATTCTTCAAAACATTTAATGAGTTCTTTTGCTTTATTATTTATATATATGTATGTTTTTTATTATAAAGAAGAAAATTTTATGTATGATGATAGTATTAATGAAAATTTTCCTGTTTTAAGATTTTTTGATAAGTATTATTATATAAATTTACTTCCTGTTAAATTAATTGATAATATTTATAATGAAGAAGGTGAAATGGCAATAAAAAATTCAATATTAAATTTTTCAATCACTAAAAATATCATTGATTATATTCATTATGTAAAATATCCTTTAATTCCTTGTTTCAAATATGATAATATTGTAGATTATATTCTTAATATGAAAAATAGTAAAGACTTAAAAATGTTAGATATCTATGTTGCAATTACTCAATTATTTTCTTATTATTCTATTTATTATAGCCAAAATTTTGATATATCAGAATGTTTAGTTCATATTATGTTTTTCTTTAAAAAAGTGTTACCAACAAATACTCAATATAAAAATTTAATTATGGACTTTTTAAATATTTTAGATTTATTTATCCATTCAAATTCAGAAGGTGAATTTAATATTCTTCAAATTTATAAATTAAATTTATTCCCTTTTATTCCTGAATTTATTTCAGGACAATTAAATTATATTTCAATTAATAAAGATTTTATAAAAAATTTAGGCAAAGATATTGATAATCAAAATTTAGTTTTTGAATTATTACATTTTATGAATAGAAATCAATCTTTCTTTCCTTTTAAATTAAATATCAATACTTCTACAGGAATTTTATCAAAATTTTTAGAAACTTATTCAAATATATTTATCTTTAATCAAGAAAATAGTTTTTATAATATAAAATTAGCTTTAATTAAATTTGAATCAAATTTCCTTCCATTATTATTAAGATTAAATTTATCAGATAAAACATATAGTGATCAAATAAATACAATAACATTCTTTTTAACAAAATATGAACCTAATGCATCATTTATTAACTTTGATTATATGGTTTGGATTTTAAATTTTGTGATTAAAATGATAAAAGCAGATAAATGTAGAAAAATAATTCAAAGTAAATCATTTATTTTTGTCAAATTATTACAATCTCCATATATTGAAATAAATGTTTTAGCAATTAACATTCTTTCACTTCTTTTATCTCAAGAATTATTTGAAAAACATGGAACAATATTAACTGATATTTTTAATACTGCTCTTAATTCAAATAATAAAATTTTAAGAACAAATTACTTTAATTTCGTGATAAAATCTATTGAATTTATTTTAAGTAGAAAATCATTGGATGATAATGAAAAAAATGAATTAATTAATGAGGTTTTAGCAATGAATGAAAAAATATATGAAGAAGGAAAAATTGTGGAATTATTAAGTGGAATTTTAAATAAAAAAGAATATGATTCAATGTATTGTGCAATGATATTAAAATATTTAACAACATGTTTTAATATTGATTTAGAAAATATTGAATATATAAAAGGCATTTTTTTCAATTTTAATTTCTATGATTTTTCAAATGATGTAATCAATAGAGAAAGAGAAATAATTCAATTAGTTTTAAATATAGATTTATCTAGAGATCCAGTTTTAAGAAATAGAATAAATAATAATGAAATTGAATATACAAATACAAATTTAAAAAATCAAGTATGCTTAAAAACATGTTTAGAAAGTATAATGAATGTAAAAGAAATTTTGAATTTATTTATTAAATCATTTACTTTATTAAATGAAGATATATTTAAACAATATAAAAGTATATTAAATGAAATATTCTTGAATTTAATTTCTTATAATGAATTAATTGTTCATTGTTGGGAAAGATGGAGTAATGAAAATAATAATATTCATATTAAAGTTTTACAAAGTTATGTTTTAAAATATTTTTCTTATTTAAGATATATTTTTGATCTTCCATATGAAATTGATGCTCTTACTCTTAAACCACAAAACTTAAATAATATATGTTATGATTTTATGAAATTCGATAATCAATCAAATGAATATAATGAAGATATAAAATTAATGTTTAGCCAAATTTTACCATTTTTAGTTGAATTAAATGAAAAAATGAAAAGTAGTACTATAGAAGAAATGAAATCTAAAATCAAAAATGATGGTGATATACTTTTAGAAATTATGACCACTTTTAAAAAAGTTTATGAAATTAAAGTAGAAGTTTTTGACTCGAAAGTTAAATGTACTTTTAAAATTGAAAATAAAAACTTAAAAATAAAAAATGATTTAATGAATTCAATTTCTTCAATATTATTAGATAGTCAAAGTTGTAAAAGAATATTTGTAAAATCTAAATTTATAAATACGTTTACTGATTATATTGATCAAATAAGGGAGATATTATTAAATGAAATAGTAAATAAAAAAACATCAAATCCAAAAGAATTAATGATATCAAATAGAAATACAATAATTATAAATTATGTATTAGGAGAATTTGAAAATGTTTTAAGATTAATGCAAAATTTATTATATAATTTTAAACCATGTAATGAAAGAGATGAGTTATTTAGAGGTCAAGGAGAAGTTGGAAAATTTTTAGAAATGTTATTTAATATTTTCTTTGATGTAATTAGATATAATAATTTATTTGAAAATTATCTTAAACTATTACTTAATATTTTGTCAAATGATAATGGAGAATTAAGTAAATTTTTCTTAACAAATGTTAACCAAAATAGTAAAGGAGATAATTTACTTAATTTAGTTTTAGACTATTTTAATAAAAATATCAATGTTTTAACCTCAAATCCTAATTATGAACTTTATATTAAATTTATGAAATGTTTACTTCAATACAAACCAATAGCTTTAAGTTTATTAAAAACAAGATTTGATGAAGGATTAAAAAAAAATATAATTAAATTAGTTCAAAATAAAAATACTTATAAACCAAAATATGAAAAAAATTTAAATTTAATTGGCCAATTAACAGAATTAGCAATATCACTTTCATTGGATGTAGAACATAGTAAAAAATTAGGTACTAAAGATTTTCTCATTGGATTAAGTGAAACTTTATTAAAAACTAAAAAAGAAGATATTATTTATAATATTATTTTCCTTTACAGAAATGTTTGCTTTACTCCAACAATAAAAACTGTTTTTATGAGTAATCAAGATTTATTAGGAACTGTTTTTGCATTGTTTACTTCTCAAAATATTTCTATTAAATTAAGATATATTCTAAGTAATTTAATGTTTGTTCTTTTATATAATAATCAAACTTTAAAAACATTGTTTAGTAAAGAAGAATTTAAGAATGAAATTAAATTATTAAATATGCATTTACAAAAAGATTTAGATATGAAGAAATTTATGAAAGATGAGAATTCTAAAGAAAATGAAGAAAAAATATCAGAAGAAGATAAACAAGAACGTTATTTAGAAAATACTTGTTTAACACTGAAAAAAATAATGCATATTTTAGCTTCTTAAAATATTTAAATTTAAAAAATTTTTTTTTTATTTAATTTAAAATATTTAATCATCAAATAAAATATATTTTTTTAAAACCAATAAATATTATAAAAAATACCCTTAATCACATTTAACCTTAATTAAATATTTCATTTTAATTTGATTAACATCATAGACTACATATTCATTATAAGCAAAAAAAGTTTTAAGTTCCTTATTATCAAGTTTAATAGGTTCTCCCAAAGGTAAAGTAATTTTATCATCAAAAATAGTATCCTCAGAAGGATTAGGTATATTAATTCCCATAATTTTAATAGAATCAATATCTTTGTTCATTGAATTTGGAAGATTATAATCACCTCTATTTCTTTGTTCAATATTACCTAAAGCAACTTCACATAACATCATTAATCCTATATTATTTTGAAATCTACATCTAAAACAAGATTTAATTGACATATCACTAAAATAAATTCCTTTACCAAAACTATATGCTGTGATTGGAGCATTTGCAGGAGGTAATTTAAAACCATCTTTTAATAATGAAACATAATTTGATAATGTATTTCCATACCATAAATATTTTTTATTATTTAAACCTGATTTATAATCTTTATTTGGTTTTTCTAATTCATATATTTCTAATATTGATAATTGAGGTGAACTTGGAATTTTTGTACTATTTGTTAAATATTTTGATATAAATTCATATTTATAATTATCTTTTTCTAATACTGTTATATTACATTCTAATTCTACATATTTTGTAACTAATTCTCCTTGGATACTATTTTTTGCTTTTTCTTGAATTATACTTGATGTTACTTTTATATTTTTTATATTTTCTATTAATTCTATTTCTTTTTCTAATTTTTCAGATGAATCTATTATAAAACGTGACATGTGGTTAAAACCAAAATTATGTGGAATTTTAATATAATATTGAGATGTTAAATCAGATATTTTATTTATATCATAACTTTCTTTTCTTTCTTTTTTTTGAATTAATTCATCTAATTCTTGTAATATTGCATAACCTTCAGATATATTTTCATCAGATAAATTTCCTAAAGGTAATTTTTCATTATCATACCCAATAGCTTTAATTTGTTCTTTAGCAAAATTTAAATCATAAATTAATTCTATTAAGCTTTTAACTCTTTTATCAATAATATCTTCATCATTATTATTATCAGTCATAATATAATCATTAGAATTATTATTATTATTATTATCAATTTCTTCATTTCTTTCAAAATCAATAAAAATTTCTTGATAACCATATTCAGTTTTATCTGTATATTTATTCATAAAAGCTTTATAAGCATCATTAAAATCATTAAAAGCAATTAAATTTTGAGAACCAACTTTTCCAACTCTTCCCCACCTTAAGAATAAATAATAAAAATTATCTCTTTTTAATAATTGAATGATATAAAATTTATTATTATTTTTTTTTAAATTAGTATACATTAAAACACAAGAAAAAAATTTATTTTTAAATTGAGAAGGTTTTGATTGAACAACTGAATATAAATGTGAATCCATTAAATATATATCTACAACAGAACCATTTTTAGATATAATATTTTGAGTTGTTGTGATTGAATTATTTGAATTTGGCTGAAAATTATTTTCTTCTTCATCTGAATCATCTATTTTATCTTCAATTTCAACTTCCTTTTCTACTGATTTATTTATTTGCTTTTTATTTATTTTTTTTATTGTTGGTTTGGAAATTTCTTCTTTTTTTTCTTTTTTTTCTTTTTCATCTTTTTTCTCTTTTTCATCTTTTTTCTCTTTTTCTTTCTTTTTTTCTTTTTCTTTTTCTTTTTCTTCTTTTATATTTTTTTTTTCTGTTTCCTTTTCCTCTTTTTTACTTTTCTTCTTTTGAATAGAATTGATTTTTTTAGATATTTTTGTTTTATTTTTATTTTTATATTTATTTTTAGATACCTTTGTTTTTGAAATTTCTTTTTGTTTTTTAATATTTTCTTTTTTTTTTTTTGGATTTATTAGTTTTTATTTTTTTATTTTCTTTGTTCTTTACTTTTTTAACACTTTTCTTTCCCATTTAACTTTAAATTTTTTTTTATCATTTATTTAAATTTATAATCGAAAAGACTTAAATTTTAAAAAATTTATAATGAATTCTTTATCAACAATAATTAATGTATAAATTAAATAAAAATATTCTTTTATAAAGTTATGAATTTAAAACTTGTTCAATCATTTTTTTAGAATAATTAATTAATTTTCCAATATTATCATCAGTATTATAATTTTCAGGTCTACTTAAATATTGAATAATTTTTGAAATAATTTCAGAATTAATATAAGATTTAATTTGAACACCATAATATTTACAAAAATCACCATATAAGCCTAAACAACTTTTTAAAATTTCTAAGTTTACACATTTCTCATCAATACAAATTCTATTCATAAATTCAATAATTGGTTTTACATAAACAATAAATTCTTTTTCTTTATTTATATCAATAACAGCTGAAAAAATACAAGTTAAATTTTCTAATAAATGTTCTCTAAATTTTTGAAAATATTTTATTATTTCATTATCATCAGAAATATTATTTATCATCGAACTTTGTAAAGAAGTTCCTAAAACATTCATAATGGAATCAAAATAATTAAAAGTTTCTTTTGAACAAGAATAAAATAAATCTGAAATAATATTAAAAGCATCTAATGTTAAATTTCTATCAACATCATTACTTGATAAAATATTCATTATTAATGGTAAAATTTGATTAATATATTTTGAAAATAAATCTCTTAAACTTCTTATTATTACACTAGTGCAATGAATTGAATATTTACATAAATAAAATTCATTAAATGATTTTAAACCTACTATTAAATATTTAATAAAGTCATCCATAAAATCAATAAATTTGTTTTCTAAAACAGATGCAATAGCAATTATAGCTGTAATTCCTTCTTCAAAAATAGACTTCCTCTGTTGAAAAGAGTTTATAATATTTAAATAAATAATTTGGATATGTTCAAAAGGAATAGTATCACTTAGAATAAAAGAATATAAACTTGATAAAATATAAGATTGAAAATCAATTCTCATATTATAAGAAGTAAAAATTTTATCATCTAAAGTTTTTTCATACATTTCTGATAAAATTTTACAATTAGTAATTATTATATTATTTACATCTTTAGCACAATGTTCAACAAGTGTTCCCATAGTATAAAAACAACATAAAGAAACATTATTTTCAATATCATAACTTGTTTTTCTCGAAGCTAAATTTAATAATATATCCATCATTTTTTGAACATAAGGACTTAAAATATTAGTTTTTTCATTGATATCAGAATTTACTTTTTGAATAATATTATTCAAGCCATTACATAAATAGACACATATTTTATTTTGAGAATTTGGAAGTAATGATAATATCAACCAAATCATTTTACCAAAATTTTCTTTATCATCAACAAAATCTTCTCCATAATTTTCGCATATTTTATTAATGCACCAAGAAGAAATTTCTTTTAAATGATTTGGAGTATTATTATCAATTAAGAAATTAGATATCATTGGTAAAGACTGTTTAACATTATTTAATAATTTATCATGATAAATTGTATCTAAAATAGAACCAAAGGCCAGTAAACTTATATTTTTATAATCATTATTATCATTATTTATGTTATCACTAATAAATTTTAATATATTTTCAATAAATGGATAATCACAACACTGTGATAATAAAGAAATTAATGCTGATGAAGCTTTTCTTAAATCCCATTCATCATTATCATAATCATCAGTTTTTAAATGATTTAATAATATAGGAAGTAATTGAGGATAAAATCTATTACAAAAATTCAAATTATTTGATTTATTTTTTATTCTATTTATTTCAATATCTGCAATTGTACACCATAATTCATATGATAATATTGCATTTTCTTGATTATCTTTTACAATTATTTCTTTCGTGACTTCAAATAATTTATCAATAAAATTTTGGAAATTATCATAATATAATCTAATTAATTCCATAAAAATATGTAAAGCATTATTTCTAACTTTATCATTACCATTCATTAAAGAACTTTTAATTAATTCAAAAAAATTAATATTTTGGGAATCAGCCTTTATAATTGAATGAATATATGGAATAAAATTTAAAATAGCTTGAAGAGTAAAAATATGTAATTCTAAATTAATATTATCTTTTTTTAAAATAGTATAAAAACTATTTAAAAGTTTAATTACTGTATTTTGTGGAATATCATTAACACTAATTTCAGTAAAAATAAAACTTAAAGTAGTAACACTTGAAATTTGAATAAATAAATTTTCATTTTGAGAAGTATTAATTAAAATATCGAATATATCTAACCATTGATGATTTGGAATTTCTATTTTACAAATAGAAGCAATAGCATTTGATGCTGCTTTTCTTATATCAATATCTGAAGATGCTAAAGATGATAAAACATGATTTTTTATTAAAGACTTTTCTTCTGTGTTTAAATTTAAAAAAGTATTTTTATATTCATTTTTTAATATTAAGTTCTTTATTAAAAGAGCTGAAATTTGACGAACTGCTTTTTCTTCATTTTCATTTGAAATTTTTGATGATATATTTATTAAAAATTGAGATAAATTATCTGAGGCTAATTTTGTTATTTGAGATTCTGCTTCTTTTCTTAAAATGTCATTCCCACTTAATGCATTTTTTAAAATTTGAGTCAGAGGATCTTGAGACATGTTTAACTTTATTTTTTTGTTTTTTAAATGAAAAAAATATTTATTTTTAAATTTTATTTATTTTTTTTTTACTAATTTTAATATATCTTAATTTTTTTACTTATATAAATTTTTGAATATATCTAAAACAAAATAGAATTTTAAATCGAAATTAGTTTATTTCAAAAAAATGGATAATAATTTATTTGAAAATATAAGAATTTCAGAAATAAAAAATCATTTTCAAAAAAACAAAAATAATGAAAAGCAATTAGAAAAATCTTATAATAGATTTTTAAAATTATTAGAATTAGAAAAATATCCTAATATAGAAGGAAGAGAAATTGCTTTGATTAAAACTTTTACTTCTCATTTTTCGCCTCCCTTTTCAATAATTACTTATTTTAAAAAATTTAAAGGAAATTATATTTCAAAAACAAATAATATTGATTTTTTTTTCAAATTCTTTTTAATTCAGACTTTTTATTTTTTTGAAAATCATAAAAATGAGAAAAAGAAATTTTATGGTTTAATAAATAATTATAAAAACTTAAATATATATTTAAATATTTTTTTAAAATTATATAGGATAGGATTATTTAATATTTATCATTATGAAATTTATTCAAGAACTTTACTTTTATTATCAATTATTCCTGATGATATATTGGATTTTAATGATAAAATGCTTTTAAAGAATAATACTATTAAAAATTCAATGTTTTTTGAATTTTCAATAAAAATCACAAAATTACTTTTTTTATCTTCAGAAAATAATATTATATCAAATGAAGAAGAAAAAGCACTTATTTCTTTTTTAAATTTTTTAAATAAAATACTTATAGACAAAAACATTTTAAACATTCATTATTTGCAAAAATATGATAAAAACTGTTTTAATTTATATGAATTTTCACAAGTGATTACAAATAATATAAACAGTAATTCTTTATTAGAGATAATATCTAAAATTTATATTAATAATTTTTCTAATATTCCTTTAATGTATAATTTCATAGAGCAAATAAAAAAAAGTCTTCTAAATTTCCATTTAAAAAATCAAGATGAGTTAAAAAGAAATTCTATTTTATTAAATATGCAAATAAAGTTAGTTCAAATATTATCAAATCAAGAACATCAAACTTATATAAAAGATGAAAATAAGTTAAATGAAGGATTTTATTTTGGAAATAATAAATCAGGAATTTTCACAAAGATTTCTCAAATTCAACATTCATCATGTTCTTTTATTTTTTCATTTAATTTTTCTAGCTCAAATACTTATTCTAAAATAATAAACTTTCAAAAAGAATCTCATACTTTTTTCTCTTTTAATATAAAATTAGATGAAAAAACTAAAAACTATTATTTGTACTTTGAAGGTTTGAAAAATCAACCAAAAGATAAAATATTAATTTATCCAAATTATACATATATTTTTGGAATTATATTTTCTTCTTCAAAAGAATTTTCCATTTATTATACTGGAGGAATGAAAAGATATGTTCAAAGCATAGAAAAAATAAGTACAGGACATTCAATTAAATTTGATGAATTTTATTGTTGTCTTGGTTGTGAAATAAATATTTTAAAAAATGAAGAATTTCCCTCTGAATTGAGAAATACATTTATAGGATATTTAGGACCTTTTATTTATTTTCAAAAAATGATAAATAAAGATAATATATTAAATATATTGAATTTGAAAGGAAGATATAGTGATTTTATTTTTTCTGATTATAATAATGATAATATTAAAAAATATTTAGAAAATGGTTATTTTAAATCTAATAATAATAAAAATTCATATACTACTTCTATTGAAAATTTAAAAAAATCAAAAGATTTTTTAAAAGATATAATTAAAACTATTTATCCTTCTAGTTTTAATGATAATGAATATTATGATAAAATTGATTTAATTAAATTAAAATTACCTTATGAACAAAATAGTAATATTTATAGTTTTTATTCTCAATTAAATCAAGAAAAAAATGTTAAAGTATATAAAAATAATATTATAATCCAATTTGATGGGGATTATCCTAAACTTAATTATCATGATTTATCTGTGACCGTTAATAATAAAATTTACACGGTTCAATATTTTAATATGGAATTCAACTATTTTCAAAATAAATATTCAATTTCTGAATTTATTAAATTTGATGGTTTAAAATTACTTTCTCTTCATTTTGAATTTTATTTTCAAATTTTAACAAAATTAAAAATAGATAAAGAAAAAGGAATAGAAATTGATTCTGATATAATTCAAATTATGTAAGTTTTTTTTTTAATTTTTTTAGAACAAATAATATTAATGAAATACTATATTTGATATTTATTATTTTAAATTACTTAAATAGTTTTTCTTTTATTTTATTTAAAAATGATCTTAAACAAATATTTTATCAGTTAATTCATACTTTAAGAATTGTAATAAATTTTTCCTTAACATTTAGTTATTTGAATTTCAAAAGATTTTTTCAGTTTTTTATCCAAATTTAAGTCAAATTTTTATTTATTTCAAAATATTATTGTATGAAAAAAATGAAAATGAAGAAGAAAAAAACAATTTCATTGATTTAAGAGATTCAATGGGAGATCTTTTATTAAATGTTGATTTATATTCTTTAAAAGATGAACAAATAATAATTAATTTTTTTAGTTTAATTGAACAAATAATTTTGAACTCAAATGATATTTCTGTCAAATTTTTTTCTATTAAAACTTTAGAAAAAATAAGTTCTTTTGCACAAATTGTTAATCAATTTAATAAGAATAACCAAAGAATTTATTTAAATTTCTTTAGAAAATTTTTACAAATTTATTCAGAACAAAATCAAGATCAACAAATTTTTAATAAATTAATAGATTATATTATTACATCTCCAGATCCTTATTTATGTAATGTAATATTAAATATTTTATCTTTTCATGAATTTGTCAAAAAAATTCCTAAGAATAAAATTGAAGAGATAGGATCATATTTAAATCAAATTTACGAAAGAATTAATATTAATATAATTAATCAAAGTATTTATATGAATATGATTAAATTAATAATTAATTATTTAATTTATGTTCCAATTGATTCAAATTCAATTGAAGAGAATCCATTAATTATTTATATAATGAATGCAAATTTTAATTTAAAATTAAATGTTTTTAGTAATATTTTTTTTTCTGATCCAAATTTAAAAATGAAAGAGCAAATTCCTAAAGAAAAATCTAATATTATTTTAATTGTTCTACAAGCAATTTTCTTAAATTTCGAAGAAAATGATAATCCAGATATTATTATAAAATTCATATTTGAATTATCAAAATATTCAAAAATTAATGAATTAAATTTTGATTCTTTATATGATATTTTTTTTGTTAAAAATAAAGAATTAACAGGTAATATATTTTATTATCTGCAAAAAAATTCTTCGAAAATTAATTTAAACATTCTAAATTTCATTTATAATAATTTACTTGAAAAATTATTAATAAATAAACCAAAAAGTTTTTTATATCCTTTTTGTTCAAAATGTTTGAAAGAAGATTTTTTTAATGAAGGAATGGAATTAATTCGTAAAATAATTTATTTTCTAGAATTAAATACTTTAAATGAAAATTTAATTTATAATTATATTGAAATAATCAAATTATTTGAAAAATATTTAAATTTGTTAACCAGTGAAATTCCATTTGAAGATAATTTTATTTCAGTGATTGAAAAGTTATTTAGTGAAATAGAAAAAAAAAAATTTTATTGTCAAATTCTTGTTCAAAATGATTTAGGAATAAAAAAACCAATATTTGAACGTATTTACAATATATTTTATAAATTATTTGAAAAAAGTTCAAATAGAAAAGAAAATCTTGAAAAATTTTTTAATTTGTTATTTCTAAAAAAGAATAAAACAATATTCTATGAAATTGATTATGAAATCAAAAAAAATATTAAAAAACTAAATAAAAGTAATATAAAGTTTCTAACAAAAATAAATTATTCTCTTTATTTTTTTACTAAATATTGTGTACATCAAGTTCCAATAAATAATGAAAAATTTTTAGATAATTATTTTCAAAAATTATATAATGAATTACAACATTATAATTTAACTAAAAATCATATTTCAAATATTAATGAGATTAAATATTATAATGAAATTAAAAATGAATTTATTAAAAATAGATCATTTATAGATTTTAAATCCTTTGTATCAAACAAGATAACATTAAATGAATTAATTATATCAAGTAAAGATGAAAAAAAGGATTTTACAAAATCATTTAATTTATTATTAGAAATAAAAGATAGAAAAACATCAAGTAAAACATTTTCAAAAACAATGAACTTTGAATATCCTAATGATGATTTTTTATTACAAAACAAAAATATATTTTGTCATGATTTTCAATCATTACATAATAAAGATATTAATTCAAAATCTGAAAAAGAGGAAATTGAAAATAATTCTTTTGAAAATTTAAATGAAAATATTATAATAAATCCTAAAAGAAAGTTATTATTAATAAATTTTGCTATTTATTTTCAAGATATTTATTTTTATGATCAAAATTTTAAAAATCTTAAAGATTATTTTAAAAGCCATTATGCTTGTAATAAAGAGACTAAATTATTAAATTATCCTTCAAAAATAAAAAATTTTTCAAATATATTTGAACCACGTTTATTTCTTAAAAAAGATTTTAATTTTTTTACAAATAAATATTTTTCAATCAGTCATGATTATTTTATAACATATCTTGACAAATTAAAATATAAAACAATTCCTTTTTATAAAAAACCAATTCAAATATTAAATAATAATGAAAAATATGATTGTGAACTTATTAATATAAAATATTCTCTTGGTGGAATAATTCATATAACTCATAATTTTATTTTATTTGAAAGTGCAAAAATTAATTATGATGAATATATATTTAGTTCAGATAAAGATGATAGAATTAATAAAAATAAAAAAATAATTATTTATTATTCAGAAATAGAAGATTATATTGAAAGAGTTTTTTTATTTAATACTCAAGCAATTGAATTTTTTTTAAAAGATGGAAAAAGTTATTTTTTTAATTTAATGAATAAGGAAAATTTAAATAATTTAATATCTTTTTTAAATGAAAAAATACCAAAAGAAAAACAATCAATAAGAAAATATTCTGAAGAATGGAATAATTCCTTAATATCAACATTTAATTATTTATGTAAAATAAATTATTATTCATCAAGAAGTTACAATAACACAACTCAATATCCAATATTTCCTTGGATAACTAAAAATTTATCAAAAATATTTAATGATTATCAAAATAATTTAGAAGTAGATATACTTAAAAAAGAAAAAACATTTGAAAACATAATAGAAGAAGATCAATCTGGATTTAGAACTTTTAAATATCCTATTTCAGTTCAAACAAAAGAAAAAAGAAATGCATTAATATTAAAATATATTTCAACTCAAGATGAAGAAAAATATCATCATTACTCTCATTTTTCAACTTTTTCATATATTTATTATTATTTAATGAGATTAAATCCCTATACATATAATTTAATTAAATTACAAGGAAATGAACAAGAAAATGTTAATAGAATGTTTAATAGTATTGAATATACACAAAAAATAATTGAATTAGGACATGATAATAGAGAATTAATTCCTGAATTTTATTATAATATTGAATATTTTTTTAATTTAAATTGTGTTAATTTTGGTAAAAATATTGAAGGTAAATTACTAGACGATGTTATTCCTATTGATTATATAAATAAAAATGATAACAATAAAAACAAGAAATTAAATGCTTTAACTCAATTTGTTGAGTATATTATTTTTCAAAGGAAAATGTTAGATAGTTTTTTTATTAATTCTTCACAAAAAGACTCAATTGTTAATTGGATTGATAATGTTTTTGGAAAATATCAATTTATTGAAAATGAAGAAGAAAATGAAAATAAAGTAAATAGTTATCCTTTTTCTGTATATAAACAAAAATGTCCTTTAAATGAATTATATAAAGAATATTTAGTTGCAAAAAAGAATAATGAAGAAAAAAAAAAAAAAGAAATTTTAAAAAAATTTAAAAATTCAAAAAATATTATGATTAATTTTGGAATGATGCCTTTACAAATTTTTGATAAATTACATTTGATTAGAAATATAAATGATGATAATAGTTTTGAAAAAAATTATTCAGTTCACAATATTCAAAAATTTATTTCAACTTATAGGCACTTCTTTTTTTCAAAGGATATATTTTTTATAGTGAATATAAGTAATAATGATATTATTTTTGAAAATAAACAAAATAATAAAAATAATAATAATAGAATAATAATATCACCTTTTGATTATAATGAAGATGATAAATATCAGAATTTAAGATATGTAATGAATTTTTCAATTATAAATTATATATTTATATGTAGATATAAAGATAATAGTATTAGAATAATAAATATTAATGAAAATAAAGAAAAGAAAATCATTTGTGAAGATTATGTTAATTCAATATCAACTTGTTTTGAAAAAAATTTTGTTTTTCTCGGATTAAAAAGTGGTAAACTTGAAAAGTATATTTTTATGAATGATACACTTATTTTTGTTAGTTCTATTCTTGCTCATTTTTGTCCAATTGAAATAATAGAAATTAATATTCATTTAAATATTATTCTTACAAGTGGAAAAGATAATTTAATTTATATTCGAAAATTATATGACTTTGAATTATTAACTAAAATAGAAATCCCATTTGGATATAATATAAAATTGATTAAAATGTCAACTTTAAATTTTATATATATCTTATGTGATTATTTAAATAAAGATAAAAAAATAAAATCAATTGTGTTTTGTTATACTGTAACAGGACTTAAATTTAAAGAATGTAAATTTGATACAATAATAAATAATATTTGTTTTACAAAATATGGAGATTTAATTTTAGGATTTTATGATTATGAATATTTATGTATTGTTAAAGGTTCAAATCTTTCTTTCATTAAAGATAAACTCATTTATCCTTCTAAACAAAAACCAATAAGAGGATCACTTTGGTTTGAAAAAAGTCAAAATAAAACTTTGAAACTATTATTTTGTCTTAATGATCAATATAATTATCTTTATGAAATGGAAGGAGAAGAAGAATGGGAAATTAAATCTTAAAAATTTTAGTTAATCATCAAAAAGTATCATTCAACAAAAATATTTTAGATTATTATCCTTTTTCACAAAAAAACATGTTAAATATTTAAATTTTTTAGAAATTCAGTATATTACTTTAATTATTTTAGTTTTAAAATTATGAAACTTTATTTTATAAATAAGTTTTATCAATAATTTTATTTTATAATACTTTTTTTAATTCTTTTTTTAATTTAAGAATGAATTTCAGATATTTTATGGAGAAGAAGATTAAAATGATTTAGTAAAAAATTCATATTAATTAGAAAGAAAATAAAGTGAAGGAAATAATAATATATATTATCATATAATATTAGATTCAATTATAAAAGAAATCAATTCAAAAAATGATATTGACTTTGTTAAGAAAATTAGTTTTATAACAATAAAAGTAATGGAAATATATAAAAATCCTATAAATATAATTCAAAGTGATAATTTGATGCAAATGACATCACAAAATTTAATATTAAATCTTTATTTTCAGATTTTAATACAGGAGAAACTAATATTTATAATAAATGTATTGAAAATAAGGATAAGAGTATGATATCTTCTAATTTTTTTTTATTTATATCTTCTTTTGAATCACATTTTCTAATTAAAATTTCACATTTTATTCATAAATATTAGGAAAATTTGAACATCATCATATTGAATTATATTTGTTAGTCTAGATTATATATTTTATTATTTATCTATTATTTAATTTTTCAGTTTTTTTAAATTGATTTTCTATTCATTGATTTGGAAATATATTTTCCATTATTTTTTTATTAATCAAAACTTCTTTTTCTTCATTTAAATAATTATAAGAGATAATATTTATTTAAATTGAAATAGAAAATTTTTTTAACTTTAAATAAGCAAAATTTAAGTTTTAATAATAATAAAAAAATAAAGTTATTAATAATTAAAGGATTAAAAGAAAATAAAATATTGCAAATATAAATTTGTAATTCATTTAATTAGACCAATACCAAATTATTTGTTTATAACCGTTAACAATTTCTTCTCTTTCTTTTATATTTGAATTCTTCTTTCTCATTGCTTTTAGTTTAGGCATATAATATCTATTAAATTCATTAAAAGAAATATTATTTCTAATACTATAACTATTAATTATTTCTGTTTCTGTTAATCCTAACATTCCATTAGTTTGATTAGAATTAGAAATTTCATATAATCTATTTTTTATATCATTAAAAATATTTCTTAATTTTGTTCCTCTTTTATATATTTTTTTAATATAACTGAATAAAAGATTAAATAATACAAAAGGTAAAGTATAATAAATATATTTCCAAGCTAATTGCTTAATAATCCAAAACAAGTATTTTAATAATATCTTTAAAAAAAATCTTTCTGTGTAAGGAACTTTTTGCTTAGATTTCATTATAATCCATATTACAATTCCAATTACAAACATGCTTAATAAACCTGCTAAAAATGAATAAATTAAATTTAAATTTTCTTTATAATTTGGTGAGTTATTTGGATTTGAATTATTAAAAGGATAAGTTTTTTCATTTTGATTATTGTTATTATCAGAAATTTGGTTGAAATTATTTGTATTTTTAGGAAATTGGTTATGACTATAAATTTGTTTATTTTGATTATTCGGGAATGGTTTAGAAGTGTTTATGTCTTTATTATTTTGGAATTTATTTTTATTGTCCTCAAATTTTGGATAATTTAAATAATTTTTATTAATATTATTATTTGAATAATTATATTGTTTTTGAAAATTATTTGTATTATTATTATTTGAATGAATATTATTAGTGTTGTTATTGGGGTTAGGAATCTTATTATAATTGAAAGGAGTTTGGTTGTATTTTTTTTCATTATTTTTTGGAAAGTTTGTATCTAATGAGGGATATGAAATTGGTTTTTGATGAATTTGATTATTACTTATATATTGATTATTTTCAGATACTGGTTGTAAATATTGGAAAGGATCTACAAAAATGTCTGATTGTTTTTTATTTTTTTCAGTAACTTGATTTTGAGTATTTAACATATTTTTATCCTGAAATTGATTGTTTTGAATGAAAAATTCTTTATTAGTGTAAGGATTTATAATTTGATGTTCATTTTTTTGTGGAATATTATTTTGATTATAATATGGTAAATTTGAATTAATATGATTACCATCATCAAAGTTGTTGTAATTAATATAATTTTTATTCTGATTTATTTCTTTATTATTTAGAAAAATGTTTGGATTATAATTATTATAATTTAAATTATTGTTTTGACCAATGCTGGGAAATTCATTGTAGTTTATAGGAGAGTAATTATTATTATAATTATCAATAGGAAATGCATTAGGATCAAAATTGCTTTCTTTATTAATGATATAGTTAGGGTTATTATCTTTCTTTTTTTCCATCAAATTAAACTCTTTGTTATTGCTTTCAATAATATTTTGACCTTCAAAATATTCTAGATCATTTATCATACAAGAAGGCACATCATATTTATCTTTATCGGAGTTTTTATTATTTTCAGTGAATTTTTCATAAATATAATTATTTTTTTTAAAAAAGGGTAGTTTATTATCTTCATTTTTAAATTGATTCATTTGAGAGTTTATTATATCATCTTTTTTTCTTTTTTCAGTTTTTTTCAACTTTAAAAAATTTGTATCTGTAATAAGTTTATCTATTATTTTTAATTTATTTTCATTATTTTTTACAGCTTCATTATATTTATTATCATAATATTTTTTTGAATTTTCATTTAAATTAAAATCAATTCCCATTATTTTAAGTCTGTTCTGCAGTTCTTTTTTAGAGAAATTTTCTGCTGGTATAATAATAATTTCTTTATTTTGAAAAAAAAATGTATCATTCATCTTATAATTTTTATTTAAAAAATTTAATCAAATTTAAATATATACTATTTATAATTTAAAATATTTATTCATCCAAAGGACAAATAATTAAAATAAAATAATAAAATATGTATTTTCTTATAAATATATTATTCTTGATCCAATATTTTATTAAGAGTAATATAATAATAAGAAGTCCTTTAGAACTCGCTCAAAAATTTCCAGATAAAAAAATAAATATTAGTTTAACAACTTTCGGTAAAATACCTTTTGGTCAAAAAATAACAGGTAAAATATATTTTGATGATTCACTTCAAAATAATAAATTTTCATGTGAAAAATTATCAATGAATATTCCAGATAATCCTTTAGTAGATGAAAGTCCTTTTATATTATTAGATAATGGAATATGTTCTTATTATGAAAAAATAAAGAATGTTCAAGAAGCAAAAGGACATTTGGCAATTATAATAAATGATAAATCACAAGAAAATATTTCTAACATATTTATAAATGATGCAAGAGGAAAAGATATTATTATCCCTGGAATAATAATTTCTTATAAAGATGGTGAAATAATTAAAAATTATATTAAAGAAAATATCAATAAAAATATTTTTAAAGAAATTATCTTAGAAATTAATATTCATTTTGAAAATAATAATAATATTGTTTATTATGATTTATATTATACTCCTGATCAACAAAATGCCTATAATTTATTAACTGAAATAGAAAAATATCATAAAGAATTAAGAGAAAAAGCAATATTAAGAATTCATCCTGTTACTTATACTCATCCTGAATATAATATAAGTGTTAAAATTTATAGAAAAAATTGTATTTCAAGTGGAAAATATTGTATTAGAGAAAATAATAATATTAAAGGAGAAAGACTTCTAAAACAAGCAATTAAACAAAAATGTATATATAAATATATTTTTGAAGAAGAAGGAAGAAATATTAATAATTTTTTTAAATATATGAATGAATTTTATTATTTATGTTTATACAATAAAAATGAAATGAGCGATAAATGTATTTCTCAAATAGAAAATAAATATTTTTTTTCAGATAAAATTGAAAAATGTTATATTGATTCTTTTATAGGAGCAAATGAAGAGAAACAAAATAATAATTATGACTTAATTTTAGATAATAAAATTTTGTCTGATGATAAAATTAATTTTCACTCTAATTTAATTAATAGAATTCCTTCATTAACTATCAATGGAAGATTATACACAGGAGCATGGAAAGGTGATGATATTTTTGATGCTTTATGTTCTTCTTTTATTCAAAAGCCTAGTCAATGTAATGCTATTTTAAGTTCTTCTTATTCTTTTTATAAAATTGGTTCTATTATTCTTTTAGTTTTAGCTCTTAATGTTATTATTTATTTAATTTGTAAAAAATATTTAAGGGGTAAAATCCAAGAGAAAGTAAATTCTACTGATATTAATAAAAAAATTTCCTCTTTTGTTAATTCTTTTATCGCAGTTAAAGATACAAAATTATAACACTTTGATGATTATTTTAAAATTATATTATATAAGTAAAAATAAAATTAATTTATTATTATTTAATTAAAATGATAAAAAATTTCTTCATTAAATTTTTTTTGACAAAAAAAAGTCAAAAAACTTTTCAAAAATTTATATATATTCTATTATCATATCTAAATTCTAATTTGGATTCCTCTAATATAACATAATTTTTTAATATATTTTTTATTCTTTTAAAAATTATGTATATTTTTAGCTTTTCATTATTTATCTTTTTCATTTGCATTTATTGGTTAATGAAAAGAGTAAATATTTTATAAATAAAAATCACAAAGTTTTTTATTGATTCTTAAATAATAAATTATGAAAAACCGTTATCATTTGTTAATCTTTTTACTATTCATTTATCATTTTATCATTATGTTTTTATTGATCCAATTTATATAATATGGTATTTTTATTTGAGATAAATGAAAGACCACTTTTTTGCTTATTGGGTTTTTAAAATTTTTTATATATTTCCTTTTTCACTTTTTCTAAAATAATTATTCTTAATTTAACTAAAACTACTAATAATGTAAATTATAATGGTATTTTGTAAAAAAGTAAATGAATAAAAAGAATTAAATGTTATTTATAAATTTTTTATATTTTTATATTATTAGTTTTTAATATTAAACTAAAATAATGAAAATATAATTTATTAAAATACTATTTAATCCTCTAATTTACTAATATGAAATAATTCAAATTCTTTAACTTGGAAAGTATCATTTCCAATAAAATTTTTGAAATCCTTTTCATTTCCTTCAAAATTAATTGGAAAATCAGAATAAGAAATCTGACTTAGAAAATTATTAGAAATAACTAAATCATTTTCTCCAAAATTAATTAAATTATCATTAGTACATATAAGAGCAAATTTATCTTTTTTAACATGAAAAGTTTTTTTATCAGTAAGAGAAAAAAGAAAAGCTTTATTATCAATTTTATAATATTCAAAATCAGAAACTCCTATTTTCTTTCCTTCAAAATTTAATGAAGTATAAGCACCAAATTTTCTTCCACTTTTTGATAAAATTAAAATTAAATAAGAAGAATAATTTCTTGTTATATCATAAAAATATGTAGAATTATCTCCATTAATTGATGATTTATATACCATTTCTATTTTATTTCCTTTTACTATTTCTCTTATAAAATTCAATTCTTCATCTGTATTTATTATATCACTTTTATATGGATAAAATATTTGAGAAAGAATATCTGGTTTTTCTTTTATTTTTTCCAATTCATTTTTTAAATTATTATATTCTAATAATAATCTTTGATTCTCTTTTGATTCTTCTTTTATTAAATTTTCAATATTTTTTTGATAGTTTTTTTCATTTGTGACATTACCTTTTATAATTTCTATTTCTTTTGATAATCCTAATATTTTTGAATTTTGATAAATTACGATTAACAATAAAATTATTAGAAATGAAAAAATAAAAAATAACTTTTTATTTTTAAAAAAATTATCTTTTTTAATTTTCAATTTCTCAGTGTCAAACTGAATATAACCAATTTCATTTAAACTTTGTTTATTTTTACCAGATATCATAATTATAATTTTTATTTATTTTATTTTATTCACAGCATTTTTATATCTAAATATGATTAATAATAATAAAAAAATATAATTATTATAAACTAATAAATTTAAAGAATAAAGATTATTTTTTAATTAAAGAAAAAAATTAATTTCTCAATTATAAATATTATTCAATATTATCCAAGAAAAAATATAAAAAAAAATATATCAATGATTTATCAACGATTTCATAAAATCAACCCTTACTAATCTTTTTCGAGTTTTTATGAAAAGTATGAAAAAAAATTTGTTGATTTAAAAGAGGAATTATTAAATTAAAAAAGAATTAAAAATGAAAATAAAACAAATCAATAAAAAATCTAACTAAAAATTATACTTTTTGGATAAATAAAATCTAAAAATGAAGAAATATAATCAATTTTAATTATATTATAAATATATGGAATTATATTTTAAAATATATACATTATTGTAAAATTATGAGATAAAAATTAATTGAAATTAAAGAAAAAAATTTCATGAGTTTATTTATATAAACAAGTTATCTGAAATTTTTATTTAATTGCTCTGTATAATAT
>JAJJLU010003848.1:0-27539 GCA_023807065.1 Isotricha intestinalis
GATCGTTTCAATAATATTTTATCATAATGGAACATTTTTCCAAAAAATATTCAAAAAAAAATACTAATAGTACAAGAAAAAAATGATAAAAAATGAAAAAATTAGTATTAACAATTTCTTTAATCTCTTTAATATTATGTGCAGATGATTGTACCTCGAAAAGTGAATCAGATTGTACATCAGATTCAAAATGTAAATGGACTGCAGCAAAATGTTCAGGAGATACAGGAGAAACATGCTCTGCGGTGAAAGTGGAAGCAACCTGTAAACAAACACAATACCCAGGAGCCACAAAAGCATGTTCATTCACAGATGCCGTAGTAGAAGCATGTACTGGGACAGTGAACTCATGTTCAGGATTAGATGACTCAACAAAATGTGGTTACGTAGATGGATGTGCATGGAATAATAATGCTTGTGATGGAAGCCATTCAAAAACTTGTAATGATTTTAAAGATTCAACTCAATGCCCTGCTGTTGGTTGCAGTTATACTGCTCCTGTCAGTGCTAAATGTGAAGGGGACGGGACTTGCACCAATCATATTACCAATTCTGGTGATTGTACTGGAACTACTTTCACTTCTGCAGGTGGAACCTGCACTTGGACAGCTGGGTCTTGTTCTTCTAGTTCTTCTGGTTCCTCTGGTTCCTCTGGTTCCTCCGGTTCTTCTGGTGGGAGTGGAGATAGTGGAGAGAAATTTGTCAATGTTTCTAAATTTATTTTGGCTGTTTTTGCATTAATTTTTTAAAATTTCATTTTTCTTTTTTCATTAAAATTTAAGTTTTTAAATATTATAATCTGATTTTTAAATTTAAAAAATTGATATTTTTTTGTTTGAGTAATAAATTAAATATATATAATATATTGAAACCTTAAATACAATGGAGTTTTTTTACAAAAAATAATTTAATATGAAAGATTAATTATTCTTAATTATTATAAATATTGTAAAAAAATATTATTGACATTATAAAATCTTTTTCATTTCTTATTTATCAAATCATATACGAATTGTTAAGAATTTATTAAAAAATTAATAAAATAAATTTATTTAAAAAATAATGTCTTTTAAATGTAGAAAAAGGTTAAGAATCCTGTTTCTATTTCTTTCATTTTTATTGATAAAAAATTCATTATCTTTAACATGTGACAAAGTAGCAGTATTACCTAAAAATTTTGAAAACCTTCTCCCTAACTATGAAAAATTACCAAGAGTACATATTTACAATAATTTCTTTTTATCAGAAATAAATACAAATTCAGATTCAATAAAATTAAAAATAAATATTTTAAAACCTTCAATATTTAAATTACAAGTAACTCCATTTCATGCTAGAATGAAAGTAGAAATTGAAAATTATAGTGCAAAAGAAGCAAAAAGTGGAATTCCAATTGAATTTAATATATATGAAAAAAATAAATTATTTGAAGGATTAATTACCATTAAATTTACAAATATTATTAATGAGCAAGATACAATGTCAATTGAAATATCACAAAGTATGTCAAGTGATTCTTTTTGTAATGAACCTTATATGTTATTAGAATTAGCTTTTGAAGAATATGAACATTTTAATAATAGAATAAATAATATTAATCAACAAATTAATGGTTTATATGAATTTGGAGAAGATTTTTTTCAAATTTTTAAAGATATTAAAAATGCAGAAGTTAAAAAAAAAGGAAAAGATTTATTAGTTCAAAAATCTAAAAAAGATATTTCTTCTTATAAATTAAATGTTTTAATACCTGATGGCCATTATTTGGGTTTATATAAAATTTATGTATATAATACTTTTGATTTGACAATTCCAGAGTTTGAAGATTTATATAATAATAATGATTCAAATAATACAGAAATAACAATATTAACAAAATATTTTCTTAAATTTCAAATGTATTCTGAATTTATTATTGGAGGTTCAATTAGAATTTTAATAATAAAAAAATCAGAAAAAGAAAATTTATTAAATTTAAAATGTTTATCGATTGGAAAATGTATAATGTCAAAGAGAAATTCCAAAAATTTAATTTTATTAGAAACTTTATTGACTCCAGGAGATTATGAAATATTATTTATTGATATTTCAAATGGATTATTTTCTCAAGACATAAAATTATCTTATTTGCCTATTTCTTTAGGAATTAAAATAAAATATATGAAAAAAACACAAAATAGATATAATTGCAATGGAAAAAGACTTCCACCAAACTTTCAAATATTATTTGAAAGAAATAAAGAATATTTTGAATATAAAGGTGATATAATATTTAATTTAAAAATATTAAAAGATGAATTTTATTTATCAATTCCAGAAGATGATGATTATATTTTAAGATTAAATACTTATTATCAAGATGGAAATAATATTGATATTAAAGTATATGAAATTCAAAGTGAAGATATAAATGATAAAATATTATATACTAAAAATTCTTATTGGGGAGGTCAAAGTTCAATAGTTGCATCATTATCAAAGGGAAAAAAATATTCAGTTGAATTTGATTATTCTTCTTCTTTTTTTACTCAAAATGAAAGAAAATTTTGTGAACTTTATTATTTAAAAATGGTTTTAGGAAGTGAAAAATATATTAAAAAAATTGCACCTTTTTCTTATTATACTGAACAATCTTGTAAAGATTATTATAGTAATTCTATTAATCAAACTGTTGATGAATTTATAAAGAGATTTTCTGATGAACATTCTGATGAAAGTAATTATTATTTTTTTAGATATGAAATTATCAGTAAAGATATATTAAGTTATAATAATTTGGATAATAGTTTTTTTAAAGAATCATTACAAGATTTTTCAATTATTTACTCAGGAACAATAATAATTAAAGAGGATATTAATTTTTATATTGAATGCATTTCTGAATTTATTACTGGAATTATTATTCCAATTATAATTCCATTAAAAGAAAATATAGATTTTAATTTATCAAATGAATATTTACGTAAATTTTTATTACATAAATCAAGAATAAATATGAGATTGACAGAAGGAAAATATCAATTAATTTTAGTACATGGTTTATCTCAATATACTTCAAGTAATAGTGAGTCAAATTTACAATTAGATTCTTTATTGAGTATAGATAAAATACCAAAATGTGTACAATTTAAAATTAGAATTGTTTCTATTTTATTAGATTCTAAAAATAAAAAAAAATGGGAATGCAATTTTATGAAATATCATCATGTACCTTATAATATAACAATGAAAAATGATCAAGATAAATATTATTATTTCAATCATCATATTTTAATTCCAATTGATGAAAATAATTTCCATTTAAATATTCCTGAAAATAGTAAATATTTACTTAAAGTTAGAGTTCAATTTGAAGATAATTATGATGTTGATTCAATGGAATTTTGGCTTGAAACTAATAATATAACTTTAATTAAAGGTAAAAAAGAAATTTCTGAAGAAGGAGAAAAATCAACAACTTTTTATTTATATTATTTACTTCAAAATGAAACAAATTATAATATTATATTTAGTAATAAATATAAAAATTTTGGAACTTTTTTTGATAAATGTAGATTATTTACTTTAGAATTTTCAATTGTAAATACCAAAAATATTTTTAATGAAGAATGTATTAATTTAAAACCAGATATTAAAAATGTGATTTATACTCGTTTAATTGATCAAGATAATTCTTTAACTGAATATAAATCTCAAAGTATTTTTAGTATGTTTTATAAAGAAATATATGGTGATAAAGTAAATCAAAAAGGTGAAACTTTTTTAAATAAATATGATGCAATTTCTTCTTTAACATCACAACATTCTCTTTTTCAATTTAAATTTAATTTAAATAATGCTCCAAATATGTTTTTTACATATGATTTTGAAATTCAAAGTGAATTATCAAGAATTACTTTATTAATAGAAACACCATATGGTTTACCATTAAATTTATTCGCCAAAATTTATTTATTAGAACAATCATTTTATAAATTTACTCCAAATGATAACAGCAATGAGAATAAGACGGAAAATTTAATAAATGAATTAATTTCAAATCAAGATATGGAAGATGAAAATATTTTATCTATAAGAGGATTACTTTTATCATCTGGCAAATATAAAGTGATTTTTGGAATAAATAAATCAATGATAAATAAAAATATTTTAGATTTATTAAATTTTAATTTATGTGTATCATTTACAGCAAAATTAATAATAGAAAATAAATCATATAATACATTAACAAAAGGTGCTTTTGGAAAAAATGAAAATTGTCCTTATATAGAAGTACCAAAAAATTTAAATATTCCAGGTTGGATTGAAAGAGATACTTCTTATACAATAAATAATATGCAAAGATTTAAAATTAAATCTGAAAAATTAATGAGAAGTTTTAATATTAAAGAAAAATCTCTTTTTAAATTATATATTCCTGATGAAGATGGTATTCATGCTCATAATTCAATTAAACTTTTTAGAGAAGAAAATAATCAAATGAAAATATTAGTTATTAAAAAAGGAGAGAAAAAAAATTATATTGATTATGTTTTAGAGCCTGGAAAATATAATTTTGAAATTGAATTTATTTTAAATCAATATAAATTATTTTATAAAAGAGAAGAAGAATATGATCATTTATGCTTTTATTTTGATTTATTACTTTCATTAATCCCATTTAATGAAATATATGATTTTGATAAATTAAGTAATATGGGTTTTTGTGAAAATAGAGGTTTAGAATTAATTGATGAAATTTCAAAAGACCAAAGTGAGGAGTATCAAAGAATTATATTTCAAAATATTCAAGATCCAAAAAAAAATAAATTAATTAAAACAATTAAATTATTACCTAATGAATTAGGTAAAACAAGATTTGAATTAGAATTTATTTTTAATTCATATATTGATCCTTTATATACATTCAATGTATATAAAATTTTGAAAAATGAGAGAAGATTAACACCGGTTAAATTATTAAAAAATGCAAATTTCATTTGGTTAAATTTAGATATAGAAAAAAACACTCTATATGAAATTGATTTAATTTCAAGAGTATATAATTCAATTTCTTTATGTACAATTGGAACATTATCTTACAATTATTATAATATATTAACTGAATCTCAAGAGAGTAAAAAAATTCAATGTGAAATTACGGATAGTTTACCATCATATTTATTTTTAACTAAAGAAAATAATAATGGAGATTTAATTAAAAAATATGGAAATTTACCTGATCAAATCACTGGAGAATTTTACTTTTATGGTAAATTTTTAATTCCTAAAATTACTAATTCTTTAAGAACTGAATTTATGATTTTACAAGAATCTATAATTTTCATTCAAGTTAATCCTATATATAAAATAAATAGTAATAATATATTTATTGAAATTTATCGTCATTCTGATACTTTTTATAGATATGGAAGTTCTGAATTTAATGGTTTAGTTATTGAAAGTGTTACTAATAAAGATATTTTATCTTCTTCAAATGAAAAATTTCTACTTTATGATTTAGATATTATATTTGACAAAACTTTAACAAAATGTGAAAGTTTCGAAATCTTATTTAGTATTATTCCTAAGAAATTATATAAAGATTTATATACTAATTGTAATAATATTAATGAAGATTTAACAGGCAAAGAAAGTATTCCTTATATATTAGATATATCAAAAACTAAAACTTATCAATTTTCATCTTATTGTAGTGAATTAAAAGGGTTTACATTAAATCCTTATACAAATAATTTAGAAAAAGAAATTATAATTTATATTGATAAAAGTACAAATTTAGACATAATTCTAAATTATGTACATTCAGATAACTATATGGATATATCACTAAAAGATGATAATTTATTATATTTATTAGGAACTGAAACAGTTGATAATAATCATAAAAATGGAATAAGAATAAATAAGAGAATAACAATAGATTTATATGAAGGAAAATATACAATTAAATTAACATATCATAAAATTTTCACTTACTTTTTATCTAAATTATATTCAGACACAGAATTAAGTGAAATATGTCATTCATTTAATTTAGATATTTCAGCAACAATAACTGAAAATTTAACAGATTATGATTATAATAATGAAATAAAACAATTAGAAATTGATTATAAAGAATCAGCAAATATAATAAGTGTTTTTCCTTCAAATTTAAATAATATAAGAATTGGAAGTAAATTAGATATAAATTTACAATTATCAAATGATTTTATTGTTTCTTCTTCACAATTATATTCAATGAAAGAAATGATATATTTAAAAGAATATGATGAAATAAATGATGCAATTTTAGGAGAAAAAATATTTCCTAATTATATAGGTGATTTCAATGTAGATTCATTAACATATACTTTTGAAATAAATGAAAATATATTCCAAATAAAAAAATGTTATAAATTATTTTATTCGAATGTTTTTTTATATTCAACTTCTAATCATATTGATGATTTAACAATATCAAAAGAAAATCATATTTATTGTACAATGAGATGTCAATGTAATCCAAAAAGTAATTATATATGTTCATTAAATAATAAATGTAGATGTAAATTTCCATATACAGGAAATAATTGTTATGAATGTGAAGATGGTTTTTTAAAAACTGAAGATGGAAATTGTGTAGATAAAAATTTAACTAATTTAATTTGTATAGATAAAGAAACTTGTAATGAACAAGGTTATTGTAAAATACCCTTTTCAACTTTTAATCCTTATGATATAAATTTAAATAATCCATGTATTTGTAATGAAGGTTTTGAGAATCAAAAAGGTTTTCCTTCTGTAAGTTTTTGTAATAAATGCATTGATAAAAATAAGTATTACCCTTTTTGTAATGATTACACTTTTAAAAGTGATGATGATGAAATAATTAAATTTGGTTGGAATACGAATTGTTATAATATTATTAGAGCTCCAACTTTACCAGAAAAATTATTTGAATTTCAAAAAAGTGATTCATCATTAAATTTAAATGAAATTTATAAAGTAAATGGTGATAATGAAAAAAGTGAATTTATTATTAGTGAAGAAAGTATTATTAGAGTTATGTTTATTTCTAAAGAAATGAATAGAGGGAAAGTAAGTTTATTATATAATAAAAATGATAATACTCCCATTATTCAAACTGAAGGAAAAGAAGGTATTGAAAGTTTTATTATGAAATTAAATCCAAGAGAAGTACCTTATATTATCAAAATTGAACATTTAAATTTAAAATATAGTTGTAATAGATTTCAGTTTAAAATAGAAATTGAACCTTTAATTGTAATTTTTGAAGATTTAAAATGTGATAATAATAATGTAATTTCTAATAATTTTATTTCTATTGGAGATTCAATTAATAGTGAATTTAATTTAAATGGTAATGATACTGAAATATTGAATAAATTTAATGATAAAAAATTATATATTAATGGAAATGATATATTAAAACAAAGTAATATTCAAAATAAAATTTTTTTTAAAAGTAAAGGAGATGATAATAATAATAATAAAGGATTTTTATCTCAAGGAAAAATAAATGAACCATTTGAATATAATATTATAGTTAAAGTAACTAAACCAATTACGTTAAGTGCAATTTCAAGTTATTCTTTTATATCAAATGATATTTCTTTTGAATTAATAGATATAAATTTAAATTATCCAATAGCAACTGGAAATTGGTTATTAAGTGAAATATCAAATAACGAAAATGATATAAATTTATTTTCAGGTTTATCGACTTTATTAACAGAAGGTAATTATATACTTAAGATAAAGCAAAATATAATTCCAAATCAATTAATTCAGTTATTATATTCAAATAAAAATATTCAAAACACAAACAAATTATGTTTTAACTTTAATTTAAATTTACAGTCAATTCCAATAGAGTCAATTTCTGAAGTTGACAAAATATTTTTTTATGACAGTGTAAATAAAATTATAAGTATAGATCCACCTAACTTATCATCCCAAAAAATAAATAAAAAAATGCAAATTTATATATCATTTAATTACCCATTAAGTACAACATTAAAAAATTTACCTGATAATAACTTTCCAATAAATCAAACATTTTATTTAGAAAACACAATAAATCAAAAGAAAATATATCCTTCTAAAATACTTTTATTAAAAAATAAATTCCAAATAATATTTAAAGAATACTCTTTAGATTTTAATGAATGTTACGAATTAAAGTTTAATTTACAAAGGCTTAAATCATTAGAGTTAGAAAATCAAACAATAATATCAGATTATCCAATTAAACATAAATATTGTACAAAAACTTGTGAATGTAATCCAAATATGAACACAGAATATTCATGTGACTTTGAAAATAATAAATGTATTTGTAAATCTCCTTATACAGGAGAAAAATGTATGGAATGTATTGATGGATATTTTATGAATAATGGTAAGTGTATTTCTTTAAATAATTGTAATAAAAATTTTTGTAATGGGAATGGAAATTGTGTGAAAGACAATTTTAATGGTAATAATAACATTAAATGCCAATGTAAAGCTAATTTTATAGGAAATAAATGTGATAAGTGTTTTAATAATAAAAGAATTTATCCTAATTGTGATGATTTAAATGAAGGGAATTATAAAAAATTTTATAAAGGTAGTTTTGTTAAATTTGAAAAATTAGGAAGAATTGATAATGATTGTCCTTTCCAATTTATTCCTTCTGATTTGGATAACTTAGGTTATTTGCAATTAGATGGTAATTTGCATATAAGTGGAAAATATTCTATTAAAAATATTAAAGCCAAAAATCATGTTACTTCATTTACTTTATTTAAATTATCTCATATTAAAATTTACATTGAACAAAATCGAGAAAATTATTTAGTAGGGATTTTCCTTCTTGATAAAGATGAAAAAATTTTAGCAATTAATAAAAATATTAAAGGAACTGATGGGAGTGATAGTATTTCTATATTAGATTTTATTGCCGATAGTGGAAAATATTATTTATATTATTCAATAAATGATATTTCCAATTTTGGAGATAATTTAAATTCTTTTGATGTTTTAAATAATTTTACTCCTGAAAATTTATGTAAAAATATTTATTTAGAAATGCAAGTTACTTCTTTAGAAAGAGAATACTCAAATGTTGAAATAATTAATAAAAATAATAATAAATGCACATCATTAAATAATAATACTGAAGAAATAAAAAATGACCCAATTATTCCTCAAGATTTTTCTTTATATAATGAAAATAAAAATCCAGATTATGATAAAATAAAAAAAGAAGGAATGATTAAAAATTATATTCATTTTAGAAATAAAGATTCAAAAAAAGAAATAGATTATTTCCATTATGAATATTTATATGTTCCAGATTTAATCGATGAACATTTTCATTTTGAATTAAGCTTAGACAGTAAATTTTTACATAGTCAAATAGGAATCTTGTTAGAAGTTATTGAAATAAATGATGAGTTAAGACAAAAAATAAATCATTTAAAAAAAGAAGGGAATTTAATCCAAAAAAAATTAAATCAAATTTTAGGGAATACTCAAATAAAATCTCCAATATGTTCTCTTCATTGTTTTGTAGGAAATAAAAAATTTAATTCATATTTAATTAAAAGAATATTACCAAATGATACTTTATTTAGAATTTGGTTATATGATATTTTTCAATATCCTTTAATTTTAGATAATGTATTTTCAACTTATGAAAAAAATTTATGTTTACAATATAAAATAACATTTAGATTATATAATGAAAAATCACATGATAATTCTTTCTCTTCATCATTATGTTCAAACAATGAATTACCGAGTGATTTGAATGTAAAAGATTATTTTGGTGATGAACAATATATAAAAAGATTTGGATTTCATATTTTAGACAATTTTAGAATAGATAGATTAAAAGATAATAATCACATAATGAAATTTAAAGTAGAAAAAAATCAAATGTTAAGGATGTTAATATCTCCAGGAAGAATAAATGTAGAAGTTCAATTAAATTATTATAAGAATGATAATCAAACAATAATAATTTCAAAATGTGATTCAAATATCGGAGAATGTGCTTTAGCTTTTGAGTTACCTATTGGAAAATATGGTATTTTCTTTAAATTTTATCCTCCTAGTTCTGGATATACTAAATGTGAAAGCATAAAAATGGAATTTTCTATGATGGATTTTGCTTCTTTAGGAAGTAATATTCAAAATATGAATTTTAGATATAATAAAACTGATAAAAATGGAAATTTAATTTTTACTCCTATTAATTTTAATAAACATATTTTGAAACCCATTGATGATTTATATAACAAACCTTTAGATTCTATATCTTATAAATTTAAATTAAGTGATGTTCAAAACTTAAATATTGATATTAATAATATAAATAATAATATTGTATTAAATGAGCAAGTTCAAATTGAAAATTTTGAGTTTTATATTAAACCTGAAGATGACAGAAAAATAAAATTAATAACATATATACAAAGTGATTTTATATTTTTAGATGCTGCACCTTATTTAATATATTATCCTGAAGAAAAAAAAGAAGGAACGATATTATATATTCCTAATCATAAAAAAAACTTTAATAATATAATAACTCATAGACTTTCATCAGGTAAATATCAATTATCTTTAAGATATTATAAACCAATTCACTTAACAATAAATAATATTGAAGACAATCAATTAGAAAAAGCAAATTATGGAGAAATACATTTTGATATCCAATTAATAAACTTATCAAATGATATAGTATCAATCAAAACTGCATCAACATTATTAAAATTACTTCCATATACTTCAAATTCAAAGTTATCTAATAATTACATTTGCAGAAAATTTGGTATTCCAATTCCAAAAACGTTTGATTCATTAAGATATTTATTGTTTAATGCAGAAACTCATATAATTGATGATTATGTATTACCTCCTTTAGGAGAAGGTGAGGATAAAATAAAATTTATAGTTAATAGATTTCCAAAATCTGTTTTTAGAATATACATTGAAAGTAAAATTGCAAAAATTAGAATTTCCTTATATAAACAAAATCTAAGTAGTAAAAACAATAAATATAATTTAATTTCTTCAACTTCAAATAATAATAATCATTTCGCAACATTAATGGAAATTTTAGAAGAAGATTATTCTTATATGATAATATTAAAATATTTAGGTTATAATGATTTAAGGAGTTCATATAGTCAAATTTATTCTAAATCAAATTGTAAAACTTTTAAAATGGAAATAGCAGTAGAAAAAAACCATAATTATGCATGTCCAACAGATAATACAAAATATAATAATTTAATAAATTTAAAGCCAATACCAAATATTCTTCCAGTAAAATATTTAAATAAATCCCAATTTTTTTCATATGATAGTTCATTGGAATATAAAGGAGAGGAAAGAAATTCTGGTTTTATATATATGTTAAGAAGTGATAAAGATCAAATAATCAATTTTTCTGATTTTAATGTTTATAAACCAATAGATTTTAAATTTGCTGTCATTAATGATTTTATTATGGCACCAGTTACAATAATGTTAAAAAATAAAAATTCAAATGATACCATAATTTCTTTTGGTGATTTATTTGATGGAAGGACTGTTTTATTAATTAAAAATTTACCTAAAGGATCTTATAATATTCAATTATTTTTACCCAGTCAAAAAACTTCTTTTTTCAATGAAGAAATTTGTACTATTTATGATATTCAAATTGAAGCCAAAAAATCTAGTAATCATTTTAGAGAAAAAGAATTAGCTAATACAATTGAATTATTTAATGATAATATAGATATTTTTGGAAGTATTCCTTTTAGTTTAAATGATCCTAAATTTATTTTAGATTTTGAACATGCTTATATTAATTATGATAATTATTATATGATGAGATATAATAATACTGAAAAAGGAGTTTTAATGGGGAAAGGATATAAAAGTTTAATTAATAAAATTGATTTTAATTTAAATTATGAATCTGTTTGTAATTTTAATATTGAATTGGTGAATGTAAAAAATAATAAAATTGAAATTGCAATTGAAAAAATCACTAAGTTTTCAAATCATATAAATTTATTACTAAAAAAAGGTAGTTATTCTTTGGTAATTAAACTCATTCAATTTAGTGATAACAGTTCATATGATTTAATTCAAGATACTGACTTAATTAATACTATTTTTGATTTGTATATTGGAATTTCACCTTTAAATAGAATAAAGGATGTTTATAACTATAATAATATTATTTCAACTTATCATCAATGTATTTCAAATTATTTACCTAATTTAATAGAAATTCCAAAAAATGAAAGTGAATATCGATTAATTAATAAATTGTTAACATTTAATAGAAATGATATTAAAGGATATATTATATCAAACACAACAGTTAATTTAAATAGTTCAAATTTAAATAGAATTATTGCTGAAATTGGAACTGATTATGTTTTCACAAAAATATTTTTAAATATACTATCTTCAAATAACAAAATATATTATATGAAACTTACAAATAATATAGGTTTCATTGATGTATATTTGCCAAAAGGAAAATATACTCTTCAATTAATTTTATATGAAGAGATAAAGTCAACTTATGAAACCTTAAATTGTATGATATTAAGTATTAATATTCATATTATTGAATTAAACAAGAAAACAATAGGAAAGAAAATTTTAGGAGAAAGTAAAATTAATGAATATTCATCTTTCAATAGTAAACAATGTGATGGATTAATCATTCCTTTATCAATAAATGCAAATGATAAAAATAATAAAACTCAATATCAAAATCACTTTGATAATGCTTTGTATTTTATAAATAATCAAAAAACAAAAAATAAAAAAAATATAAATGAAATAGAAATAAAAGCAAGTGGAAATATATTTTTATTAATATCAACATATATAAATTTACCAAATGAATTTAACATAATTCCGAAACTCATTGTCAAAACAAATAGAAAAAAATATTATAAATCTTCAAAATTAGGTTATTTAAGTCAAGATATGAAAATAAGAAAAACATTTTATCATTTAGATAATAAAAATAATAAAGAAGATTATTTACTTCAATTAAGTTTAGAAAAAGATATTATTAATGATAAAATATGTCCAAACTATGATATGGATATTCAAATAAAAGAAATAGAAACATTAGTAAAAAATTTAAAATGTAATGTGAGAAATAACAAAATAATAGTAAGTAAAAAACCAAAGAAAAATTTAGGAGAAATTACCACAGAATCATATAAAGAAAATTTAACATATGTATTTCTAACAGAAAAAGAATATTCTTTATTATCAAATAAAGAAAAATTTCTTTCATATATGATAAACTTTACTTTATCACCGGGAGAATATTTTGATAACAATATAACATCATATTTTTTAACTTTAGATTTAGGATACGATAAATTAATTAGTGAATTTTCAATATATTTAATAAAAGATAATAATATAATATCTACATCATCTTCATTATTTAAAATAGAAAAAGGAGAAAATGGATTTAATAATCATAAAATATTACAAACTATTATTACGAATAGTGAAGAAAATCTAGATAATATGAAAAATATTTTTGGTGAATATTCGATATTAATAACTGAAAATTCATGGCATAATATTTCAAATATTTTAAAAGGAACAACAAATGAAAAATTTGATAACATTCCTTTATGTTTACCATTTAGTTATTCATTAAATATACTTGTTAAAGATTATGATTTTGATTCTCCTGAAATTATTTCTATCTATCCTCCTGGACCTGTAATTGATAAAATTAATGGACAAGATTTAAATTTGAAAATAATTTTAAGTAAAAGTCCTTATACTAAAAATAAAGAACCTATAACAAATTTATTCAATAGAAATATAATAAAGAATAGTTTTTATTTACAAAAAATTGATGAAAGTTCTGAAGATAAAAATAAATCAATAATTGATGAAAATAATATAATAAATGACTATTTCTTTGGATTTTTATGGTTTAGTGAAAATGAAAATAATAATCCTAAAATTTATCCTTATAAAGTTTCATCTGCAAATGGTATAAATAATAAAGAATGGTTTATAATATTTAATAATGAAGATTTTGAGGATGAAACAAAATATCAATTAAGATTTGATGATTTAAATTTATATGATAGTAATAATTTTATGTTTTTAAATTATAGAGGAATATTTAGGAATAAAATAAAAATAAAAACTGGTAAAATGACAAAATCACCTAATGATAATATAATAGAAGATGATAATTTATCAATTAATTCAGTAGTATCTCAATTATTATCATATGATAATAATAATGAAGATTATGAAAAAGAAGATATAGAAAATATTAATCAAGTTGATTTAGTTTCTTCTTATCAAATGTGTAGTGGAAATGGGAAATATATTTATGATAATTTTATGCAAAAATATATATGCTCTTGTATCAATGGATTTACTGGAAAACATTGTGAAATTTGTGAAGGAAAAATTAAAGACAATAAATGTTTTGAAGAAGAAATTAATGAAATTTATGAAGATGCTAACAATAATATTGAAGATAATAATATTAAAGATAGTGATTTTAATAATATTATTGAAAAAATTAATCCTTGTATAAAATGTTATTATGGTTATTGTGATTTTAAATTAGGAAAATGTATTTGTAATAATGATTATAAAGGGAAATATTGTGATGAAAGAATTATTTCTAATGATGTTTTAATTGGGAGAAGTGAAGGAAAATGGTTTATTTTTATTTCTTTTATCAAATTATTTTCTCAACTAATTATTGTAATTGTTATTCTTTTTATTTTGTTTTTAGTTTTCAGATATATTATGAGAGAAAGAAGAAAAAAAAATGGTGGTTATGCTGTTTTAGAACAAACTGATGATGATATTATTGGAAATAATATGACAGTGAAAGAAATTAATGAAAAAATTAATAAAATTGAAATTATTCCTGAGACACAAGAAAATTAAAACTTTTTTATTTTTTATAATATAAAATTATGTTATTTATTAAAATATTTTTTTAATATAAAATATTTTTTTTGATTTTTGAGTTTTCTATGTTTATTGATTTTTTTTTGTTTAAATTATTGTAAATTGTTTTAAAATTATTTATTTATTTTGAGAATTTGTTTTTAAAAAATTATTTTTAGAATCTAAATCATCATATTGCATATTTAATTTATTTTGTAATTTTACAATTAATTCATTTAATTTCAATTCTTTTTCTCTATAACTTGGAACATTATAATTATAATTTATATCAGTTTTAACATATTTATGCTTTTTCTTTTTCTTTTGTTCTTTTTTAGATTGAGTAGATTTTTTTAATTGTTCTTTTACATCATTTAAACTTGATTGTAAAATTTCTTCTAAATTCCTCAAAGAAGGTTTTAATAATTTTTTATAAATTTTTTTTTCAAGAGTTTTTGAAAAGTTAATTAGTTTTTCATCAAGTTTATTATCTAATAAATCTTCCATTCTCATCATTTTTCCATTTTGACTTTGGATGAAATCTTTATTAAAATTTTTAGAAGAATTAGATTGATTAGAAGGAATAATTTCTTCTTGGGAAAAATTATTAGTATTTATTGTATTTACAGTATTTAAGTTATAAATATTTTTTGAACTTTGTAATTTAGATTCAATTAATTTATTACATTCTTCTAAAATATCTCTATGACTATTAGGAACAATTATATTTAAATTTTCTAGAATTTTATTAATATTAATTTTAATTTCATTTAAATCATTTTCTAAATTAGAAATTCTATTATCGAATTTATTCATTAACTCATTTGTATTTTGTTCAAAATTTGATAATTGTTCTAAAATAATTCTATTATTTACATTACTATTATAAAAATTATCATTTGTAGAAGAAAATAAAGGATTTTTTTCTTCTTTAATTAAATTATTATTATCTTTATCACTATATCTATAATAATTTTGGTTGAAATTTTTATGAGAAACGCTTTGAGAAGTTAAAATAATTTTAGATTCATCTTTTTCTTCATTTTTCCTTTTCAATTTAAATATATTACTTTTTTCGTTGGAATTTAAATTTGATTTTATTTTCTTATTCCCATTTTTTTTTTCAGTTAAATCACTGTCGCTAAGTAAAATTTCACTATTTCTAGAAGGTAATGAATTATAAAAATTTTTTTCTTTATCTTTATCTTTGTTGTATTCATTAAAAGGAAGAGCAGATTCATTTCCAGGTAAATGTTCATATAAATAAACATTACTTAAATAAATCCTACTTCCACCAAAAGAAGATTTAATAATAAATTTAATATATATAACATCATTAAATAAAAATTCTTCAGTAGATAAAACTTGAGTTCCACTTGATAAACTTAATTCAAAATTTCCTAAAGACGTATAATTTTCATCTTTTTTACATATTAATACTTCGATTAATTTAGGGTTTATATCTAATTTATTTGGACAATAAATACCTAATCCTCTTATTAATAAAGGTCTTTTTATCATATTTGTTAAATCAAATATTATTTCTTGAGGAAATGATTCTCCGCTAAACCAAACACTCTAATTTAAATATTATATGTTTTTAAATTAATAAATTTTTGTTTACATTTCTTGATGGATTTATTATATTATCATTTGGAAATTCGGTACTATTATATGAAGTTGAAATTGAAACTCCATTTGATTTAAATAAAAATGGTGTTTCTTGAGACATTTATTTTTTTAATTTTTTTATTAATCATTTAAAATTTTAAAAATTATTAAAATCATTAAATTATTTTTTTATATATTTTTCAATGAAAGGATTCGATAGTATTTCTTTTAAAAATCCTAATTCAGGAGTTTATTTCACAAAAAACTTAAATTCTGCCTTTATGAAAATTAAATGGTTTTGTATTTATATTATTGTTATAAATTTTTTTGCAATTTTTTCAAGAATTTTTTTAAGTGCTTTGACATTAATAATTGATATATTAGTCATTTTATTTTTGGGTTTTATAATTTATATTGCAACTCTTTCTTTACAAATATGTATTGAAGCAAATTCAAATGATACAACATTAAAAAAATATAAATTAGGTTTTGATGGTTGTATTGTCATTTATGGTTTAGATTTTATTTTAAGATTGATTTTCAATAATATTTCTTTAGTTTCGTATGATGAATATGAAAGATTTTATGCTTTTATTTTTGTTATAATAACAATAGTGAAATTAGCTCTTTTAATATTAATTAGAACAATAATAAAAAATTTAGAAAATATAGAATAAAAATATATGATAAATTATTATTTAAATTCCAACAATTAAATCAAATGCTTTCTCATAATTTCCATTTGTTTTTCTTAAAATAGCAATTAATTCCTTTTCTTCTTTATCTTCAAACATTTGTTTAAGTTTCTCTAAATTCATTGCAAATTCATAATGATAATTATTTGGCTTTGAAATACCATTATATCCACAATTATTTATTTTATCTTCATCAAAAGGATTTACATAACCATTATTCATATAATTATTATTAGATTCTTCATTTTCATCATCCAAAATATTATAATTATCATTTCTAAAAAATCTTTTTATTATTTCAACATTTAAATTACAAGAATCAAGTATATTCTTTTGAGGATCAAATAATTTGATTATTATATTTTCATTTTGATTTGATATTTTTTTAAATTTAATATTTAAAATTAAGATTTGAGATGTAGAAATATTTATTGTTTGATTAATATTTGTTTTTTCAATAAATAAATTTTCTCCTTCTCCAATAATAAAGCAATCCCCTGGTAAAGGAGAATTTCCAATATTTATAATTTTTATCTCATTCTTGTAACTTTCATTATTTAAATTATTTATTTCAATTGTTAGGGGATTTTTATTTAAAATTAATTTGGCTTTATATCCTCTTTCTCTAAATTCAAAATTACATTTGAACGATGAATTTTCACTGTTTTCTTGAGTTTTATAATTTCTTTTTCTTTCTTTTTCTTTTTGACTGTTGAAATCATTTGAATTATTAGAATTATTAGTATCATTGAATTCTTGAACATTTACATTATTATTATTATATTTATTATTTAAGTTGGAATTTAACTTTTTCTCTTTTATATTTAACTTTAATTGATTTATCAATTCTTGAATTTCAAAATCATTTTGATTTTCAATTTTTTGTTCAAGTAATGAAAATTTATCTGAAATAAAGTTTTTTGTGTCTTTGAATTTTTGATTTATATTTTCTTTTATTATATTTAGCAAATAATTATGTAGTTCATTATTTGTTTGATTATTATTTCTATTTGATATTCTTATAAAATCTGACACAATACCTTCATTTTTTTTTTTCGAATTTAAAATAATATTATTTAATTTAGATTCAATTCCATTTATTGAATTAGATAAATTGTCTATTTTTTCATTTATGATTTGAATTAAATTCTCTTTTTCACTTTTATAGTTTTCCATAAATGATGTAAATTTTTCTTCAAATATATTCCCTATTTTTTCAACCATTTCATTAGAGTAAATTTGATTACCTTCAATTTTATTTTGAGGATTTTTTTTTTCAGATTCTATTATTTCATTGACTTCGTTTTCCTTTTCATATTGAGATAATTCTTTATTAACATTTTCCTCTTTTGATTTTTCTTCTTTTTTCTCTTCATTTTTAAATATTTTTATTTCTTCAAATTGTTTATTTATTTTATCTTCCATTTGAATTTCATTTTGTTCTTCATTTCTATAATTATTTTCTTCTTCTTTTATTTCTTCATTTCTATAATTATTTTCTTCTTCTTTTATTTCTTCATTTCGATAATTAATTTCTTCTTCTTTTATTTCTTCATTTCGATAATTAATTTCTTCTTCTTTTTTTTCTTCATTTTGATTATTCATTTCTTCTTCTTTTATTTCTTCATTTTGATTATTCATTTCTTCTTCTTTTATTTCTTCATCTTTATATGCTTTTTCTATATAAAATATAAGTTTTTCATAATTATTGACAATTTGCAAATAATCTTCATCCCCAGTAATTTGTTTACCAGTTTCATCTTTAATAATTAATATTTGATTTTCTTCCAATTCTATACATAATTCTTCAAGAGCATTTTCATATAAATCATTAAAAGATTTTGGAAAAGAAATAAAAATTTGATCATTATCATAATATAAAAACACATGATTTTTATTCATTTTTATTTTAAAAAAATTGAAATACATTTAGAATTTATTGATACAAAAAATAATAATTTGTTCGGTTTGTTCAGTAATTAAATATATATAAATATTAAAATAAATTCAAAGAAAAGAAGAAGTGAATTAAAAATGAAATTATGAAAAGAATCAATGAATAGTACAAAAAATTTAATTTCAAAAATTACTATATATTAATGAGAATAAAACAAAAAATTCAAATGAAAAACAAAATTAAAATAAAATTAGTAATGAATTTAAAAAAAATCAATAATTATATATTAAAGAATAAATATTATTCTTTTTAAAGCTTATTCCTGAGATCCAGCAAAAAAAAATATATAATTTTCTAAATTAATGGGAATGATATATTTTTAAGTTAATAAATATAATATATATTTTCTATTTCTCCAGTACAGTTCATTTATAATTTTTATTTATTTTAATACATTATTTTCAACAAAAAAAAATAACAAAAATAGTGCAATGTTTTTAAATAGTTTGTTATAGAATAATTATTTATCATTAAATGAATGAATTAAACAAAGAAACTTTAAAAAATATACTTAATACACTGAAAGAAATCGAAGAAGAACAAATTCTCATTGATAAAGAAATTAAAAATGTTAAGAAAGAAGTTTTATCTCAATTAGAACAACAAAAAATAAATTTTTCAAATTCACTTTCTGATTTTGAAAAAAAGACAAATGATAATATTAATCAAGTTATTGAATTAATGAAAGAAAAAATGTTAAAAGAAATTGGATTGAATTCAAATTCAATTGAAAAAACAAATCAAAATTTACCCGAAATTAGTGAAGAAAGTCAATCTTCTAATTTAAATACAAAAGATTATTCAATTAAAATATTTTCTCAAAAAAATAATATAAAATGTAAAAAATCAGAATTAGAAAATCAAAGAATTACTTTTATTATTGAAAATATCGGAAATAAAGATTTACCACAAAAATTATATCTAAAAAGCGAGAATTCAACTGATGAAACTATTTTATTAAATCAAAATATTAAAGAGGAATTGAAAAAAAATAAAAAAATAAAAATAGAAACTTTTTTTAAAATTGTTAATTTCTCAGATTCTCCTAATTATTTTGAAACTGATATAAAATTATTTCATAATGAAATTAAAAATATAAATCAAATGCCTTTTCATTTTACAATTAATTTTTTAGAAGAAGACAATATAAATCAAGAGGAAATTCCTTTAAATGAAGATGATTTTAATTATATTCACAAAAAAATTAATGAAATAATTAAATGTGATGAAAAAACAATTAAGGAATATTTATCAAAAATTTATAATTTAAATAAGAATAAATATTCAATAATAAAAAAATATAAAGAAAATAAGGAAGAACTATTTGATAATTTGATAAATATTATACTATCATCATTAATTCCTGAAAATTAAAAATTTAATTTTTTTTTCTTTATTAAAAAAATAATATAAAATTTTTAATTAATATTCACAGAAAATTTTCGAAGAATTAGCAATTATTCCAATAGCAAAAGCAGTAACATCATTAAAAGGAGATTTATAATCTAAAATAAAAAAGCCTTCTTCTGTTTCTGCAAATTGTAATAAAATATTATTTTTCTCTTCATTTAAATTTGATTTAAAAATAATTTGAAAATTTTTTGAAGAAGTTTTAATTTTTCTATCAATAAATTTAAGAACATAACATTTATATATTTGATTATAAACAGGTTGTTTATTTTCCATTACATAAACAACATCATTATTATAACTTTTTGTTTGATTATTATACCATTGTCTTGGACTATAATTAGAATCTTTTGTTAAAATAATTTTCATTTTAATTGGTCCATTTAATCCTTTAATATTAATATCATATATTATATTTAATAATTCTTTATTATTATTATCATAGACTTTAAAATTTGATGATAAAAAATTCCATTTTATAAAAGAAATTGGATTATTTTTTTCATTATAAATTGTATAATGTTTATTTTCTTTTTTTGCATATAATATTAAATAATTTTTACCACCATTATCGTCAAATAAATATAAATTTAATTGCTTAGATTCTATTTTTTTAGTTATTTTATTTCTTGACCATTCCCTTATTAAAGGTTTTTTCAAATTAATACTATCATCAAGAAAAGGTATTGATGATTTTTGTAAATAATTTTCATTATCAATTTTATTCTTTTTATTATTTTCATTGTTTTTAAATGAAATACCATTTTTTTCTCCTTCCTGATTTGTAGTTAAATGATTTTGAGTAGTATGAATATTTTTTTCTTTATTATTATCTTTTGTATTTAATAGATTCATAAATAATATTATAAAATATAAAAATAAATTAATAGAATTGTTTTTATACTCATTTTATTTTATTAATGAATTAATTTTAATTTTATTTTAAATTATATTTAAATTAGTTTTAAATTAAAAAAATTAATTTACTAAAAATGAAAGATGAAAAAATTGAAATGAGAAATCAAAAGTTTAAATCAGAATTAAAACAAAATGATTTTTATTCTCATTCAATAAATAAGCAATTAACATTAAGAAAGCAAAAAATTCAAGAAAATTTAATGTCAAAAAGATTGCCATATATAGAAGGTAATAAAAATTCACTTGAAATAGATTTTAATAAATTAAATGCGCCAGAAGATTTAAAAAAAAATTATAAAACTATATTAAAAACAACTTATGAAGTAAGGCAATATCTTCGTCAATTATTTGGTTCTGATTTAAATGATAAAAAATTAGCTTTATTTTTACTAAGAAATTTTATAATTTTACAAATTAAAGAACTTCCAAAAGAAAAAAGAAAATTATCAAGAAATGATATTGATTTATTAAAAGGTTTATGTGATTTATTATTTGATCAAGATATTCAAGTGAGATATGAAGTTTCTTGGTGTTTAATAAATATTTCTTTATTTCCTAAAGTTGAACCTAAATTATATACTGAAGAAAATTTAAACAAAATTCTAAATTTTATATTACATTGTGATGATCAATTAATTAATAATGCTATTAGTATGCTTAGAAATTTTTCAACTACTGATTCCAATAAATTATTTTTTATTAAAAATGGAGGTTTACAAAAAGCTTTTGATATTTTGGATAATGATATGACTAATTTATATTTAATTAAACATATTACTATATTTTTTCAAAATCTAACAAATATTCTTGGAAAAATGTCAAAATTAATTAATAATTTACTTTTAATAATTCCTTATTTGAAAAAATTCATAAAATATTTTATTACTAATCCTTTAGAAGACGAAAATGAATATATTAATATATTAATAACTTTAAATAATTTAACTAAATTTCAAGTTAAGGAAGTATTTAAAATTTTAATGAGTGAAAATTTCAGTAAAACAATATTAGATTTTTTTGGAATGTTAAAAAACAGTAAAGTAAGAAAATATACTTTTGATATTATAGTAAATATGTTATCATTTAATGAATCAACAACTCAATCATTATTAAATGAAAATTTAGTTCATGTCCTAAAGCAATTATTATTAGAATTTAAATTTAATCATAAAGATTTTTTAGCTGAAATAATTTTTAGTATATCAAATATAGCATCAGGTTCTATTGCTCAAATTGAATTATTGGAAAGTGAAGATTTGATTATAGATATATTTGAAATTAGTAAATATTATATTGAAATTTATAATCAGGATGAAAATAATCATAGATCTATTATGAGAGAATGTATATTTAGTTTATGTAATATTATGACTGGTACTCATAATAAGATTAGAGAAAAATTAGTAACTTTTGAAAATGGATTTATTATGAAAATTTTAGGCTTCGGTTTAAAATGTTTTAACTTTAAATATGAAAATGTAAATTTCTTAAGTGCTATTATTTATACTATCAAATTGTGTATTATTTGTTCTGAAATTATTATGATTGAAGAAGATAATTATATTAAAAAATTTATTATTGAAGCTCAAATTGATGAATATTTAAATAAATTACTATTTGGAGAATTAACTTCTGAAGTTGATAAAAGAAATATTGAAATAATTTTAGATAGTTTAAAAGACGATGAAATGGTGAATAATTTTTGAATAATATAAAAAAAAGAAAATGTTTCTTTTAATATTGGTAATTAAAATTATATGAATTTATAATATTCATATAATAATTGATTTCAATTCCATTTTCATCAGCACAAATTTTTCCATTAATCAATAAATCATCAATTAAATATTTAAACAATAAAGTATTATCAATCCCTAATATTTTTTTAATATCACTTTCACTTAAATAATTTTTATTCTTCTCTTTTAAATAATTTTCAAAAGTCTTTAAAATATTATCAATAGTATATTCACTAGAATGTAAAACTAACATTTCATTATTTAAACTTTTTAAAAAAACTTTTTTATTATGTAAAAATTTTAATTTATTAACAGCTAGTTTCATATCTTTAGGAGAAATAACATTACTTTTTCTTGCAATATTATAATTACAATAAGCATCAATTAAAGTTAAAACTTTAGTATTGGGATTTTTCGTAAAATAATCATTAAAATGTTCATTTATTTGTTGAGCTAATTTATCATAATATTCACTTCCTGCAGTTTCTTTTGTGACAGGATCTACATAACCAACTTTTCTTAAAATATCATTTATTTGTTTTTCATCTTCTGATTGATTATTTAATTTATTTCTTAATCTTTCACCTAAAGAAGTTAATTCAAGAATATTAGCTTTTAAATCATCAAGTGTTAAAAAAGCTTGATTTAATTGAGCTTTTACTCTCTTATCATTTTCTTTATTTTTTTCAACTATTCCTTGCAATCCAGCACCATATCTAACATAATTTTTATTTTCTATATTTTCTTCTAATTTTGGAACATGTGATGGTTTTAATGTTATTTTAGGTGCATTTGAATATTCTTGTTCTTCATGAATTTTTAATATTGAATCAAATAATTTATCAATTTCTTCTTTTGGGAAATATAAAGTAATTTTTTCTGGGTATAATATTGAACAATTATATACTTCTTTTCCTGAAAAAAAATTTTTTAAATAATATGGACAAATTATTTTTAGTAAAATTGGATCTTTTTGAATATATAATTTTATACGAGGACTTCCTATCAATGGTTTGCTTAATTTTATTTTATTCATAAAGAAATATGGAATGTCAAAAATATTTTCATTTGTTAATATTAATATTCTAAAATTTGTTAAATATACATTTGTGTTTTTATTGTTGTGTTTTAAAGTATCTTCGAATTCTATTTTTTCTTTTAAAATTTTTACTTTTTCATCTGGATATAAAATTTTATCATCTAATCTAATTCCAGTTTTTGAAGCATATTTATAATTTAATTGTGACATTTATTTATTTTTGCTATTTTTAAAAATTATTTTTTTGTAAAAAATAATTTAGATTGTTTATTTTTTTGTAAAAAATAATTTAGATTGTTAATTAATTTAAATAAAATAAATATTATTGTTTAATTAAAAAAAATTACTTTTCAAAATCAATTTTTCATAATTATATAAAATTTACACAAAAATAGATTTAATAATAAACATTAAACAACATGGAAAGAAAGTAAAAAAAGAATATCAAAATGTTCAAATGATTTTATCATATAATAACAATGCAATATCAAAATTCTTTGATTTACAAAAGAATTTTGGAATAAACTTAATTTTTTAAATCATTTAAAATAATTAACATATATTAATATTATATTATAATGATAAATTAATTTCAAATAAAGATTTTATTATTATTTTAGATATGAATGTTGTAACAGAATAAATAAGATATTACTTTATTTTTAATAAACTCAGTTCTTTTATCTCTAAAATTTAAATCAGATTTATCAAAAACATAACATTATATAAATAATTACAAGAAAATTTAATGTACTTTATATATTTGGAGGTTCTTCATCTCCTAATGATTCTTTTATTTTTTGATTTGATAAAGGAGTTTGATCAAAAAATTGATTTGCATTTAAACCAGTTGCATATTCACATGTAACACTACCTTTATTATATTTAACCTTAACTCCATCAAATCTTCTTGAAGCAGTTCCTGTTTGTAAATATTTTTCTATTGATTTTTCTAAATTAAAGTTTTCATCTTCAAAATCTAATTTTCTTTTTAATAAAGGCTTAATTTGATTATTATATTTATTATTTTTTTTTGAAAAAATCTGTAAATTTTTGTTTTCTATTAAAAATAAATTTGAATAATATTTTGAATGAAGTTTATCTCCTAATATTGTATATGCTGAATTATTACTTTGAGTACTAATATTATTATTATTTTTTATATTTGAAAAAGTATTTCCATCTTTTATATTATTATTATATTTTTTACGAAGAGTTATTTGATTTTTAAATGGGTTTTTTACTTTGTTTAAAGCATTTTTATTCGGAAGAATTACATTTTTTGGAGATATATCAAAATCAAATATATTGTTTTGGTTGTTGTTCTTCATTTCAGAATTTTGATCATATGATTCTTCGGTATTTAGGATATACATTTTTTTTATTTCTGAATTTTTTAATTTCGATAATAGCATTTCTTCTTCTTTTTTTCGAAAATTATCTGTTTTAATATTATTATTATTTTCATTTTTTTCATTATTTTCATTGATATTATTATTTTTTTTTATTTCATTGTTATTATTATTAATATTTCCCTCATTTTCATTCATATGTTTATTTTCGTTGTTAATATTATTATCTTGAACAACATTTTTTTCATTTTTATTTTTGATGTTTTCCTTGATTTCTTTGTTTATATTATTATTATTTTGAATAAAATCATTATCTTCAAAATTATTATTTTTATTTATTATTTGATTTATATTGTTTTTTGAGTTTTCTCTAGGTGAATTTTCATCATTTTCCTTTTCTTCAACTATTAAATTTGGCCCAATTAACAAATTACAATTGGCATTTTTTTTCTTTGAATCTAAAATTAAATTACTAAAATAATTATTATTATAATTAATAATATTATTAAAATTCTTTTTAACATTTTCAATTTCTTGTATAAAATCTTCATTTTTTTTAGCATTTGAAATAAAAATTTGTTTGATCATTTTTAACTGAGATTGACCTATTTTAGTTTCATTTAAAATTCTTCTATTATCACTACTAATAATTTCTTCACTAAAAATAGTTTGAGTATTATTATTATTCAAAAATTGAATGTTATTATAATTCATTAAATTATCTTCATTAACATTTTCCACAATTTTAACTTCTTCTTTATTGTTTAAAGATTCAATAGAACTATAATAATTATTATTATTATTAAATAAACTTTTATTATATTGATTATTAGAAGAATTAAAATATATAGGATCTTTTAAAGTTACAATTGCACTACATTTCCTATTTGGTTTTCCTCTTAATGTCATACTTTTTTTAGAAACAACTTTAATAAATTTTTGAGAAATATCATTTCCAAAAGTAACTGACATTCTTCTTGTTGGAACTTTAATATTCTCTTCATTTGGTATTTGATTTATAGTATTTGTTTTTTTTATATTATCGTTTATTGTTTTTTCTTCAAAATTTTTTAAAAAGTTTATTGCATTTTCATTTATAACATTATTATTTGCCATTTCATAATTTGAAGATAATAAATCTCCTAATAATAATGTTAATTGGGAATTTATGTTATTTAATGATTCATTATCATTTTTTATTTTTTCAAATACTTGATTTAATAATTGATATGAGAAATAATAATGTAGATATTCATAGAAGAAATTAGTTGAAAATTGTTTTAATAAATCTTCCGGAGGAATATTATTATTATTTTCTATTTTTGAAAATATATCGTTTAAATTTTTTATATATTCATCATATATATTATTATAAGTTTCATTTGGATTTTTTAAATTTTTTAATATCATTTTATTTATTTCATCAAAAAAATGTCGTTCATCAGAATTTTTAATATAATTTGAAATTAATTCATTAAAATTATCATTTTGAATAATTAAATTATTTGAAATAATATTTCCATTATTATTAATCTTCAAATTTTCTTCTTGTATCCCTTCTAAAACATTTTTAATTTTATAATACAAATTTCTAATTGAATGATTTTTATCATAATTATCTCCTTCAGAAAAACTACTAAAAGAATTATTACTATTGCTATTTTTTAGTTTTTCAATTTCTTCGTTTTTTTCTTTAATTTCATTATTTAATTCATCAATTTTATTTTCCAAAATATTTTTTTCTTCCCTCATAACAGCACAATTAATACATTCCCCAATTTCACTAGTATAATTACCATAAGTATGATTATAATTATCATCATTATCTTTTTCTCCTTTTTTTAACCTTAA
>JAJJLU010003849.1:0-27507 GCA_023807065.1 Isotricha intestinalis
CAATTGGAAAAAGTAGGACATTATTTATATTTTCAAAGAAATATACAAATAACATTTAACTTAATTTAAAACTTTTCAAGAATTTTATGATTTAGTATTTATAGAATTATTATTCAATTATCTAATTATTTTTAATTAATTTAAACACTTTTGAAATACCAGTTATTTGGCTACTCTAGGGAAGCTTCATCTTTATTGTTTATGAAACATTTAATAGTTTACATTTTTAATTTCTAAATGATAAATATATATATTAAATTTAGGGTTTCCATTTACTTGAGTAAAACCAATTAATAGAATATTTTGACTTTAGAATGTTGTCTTCGACATCTATATTTTATTAATTATTATATATTAGATAAGCTCCTTTTATAAGTTAATCAATTTTTATTCAAACTTAATAAATACTATATTTAATAAATATAAATATGATACTTTTAAAATAAAAAATCTCGTTATAATAAATAATTATAAATGAGGGAAGAATTTGAAGTTAAATGAGGAAATAATCTTTATGAAAGAATATTCCATAAGAAAAAACAAGAAATCAATAACAAAAATGAAGATGATAAAATTAAAGAAGTAAATAAAAAATAATAAAAAGATTATAAGATGAATAAGATGATTAGATAATGAAAGAGATAATTTAATATGGTAAAAAATCTGGCTCTTTTTTAATAGAAAAAAACAAAAAATCATTTTAATAATTTTTTAAAAATCAAGATTTATAAATATATTACTCAAACATATATTCCCAAATATGCCAATATTTTTTTTATGATATTTGTTGAATGGAATAACAAATGGAAAAACAATTTAATTCGTTTGATAACAAATATTGATAATGTATTAAAAAAATGAATAAATAAAACAATTAATAAATGATGAAATAAATAAAGGAAATGGAGTGATATAGATATCAAAATGAATTGAAATTAATGAATTATATTTTTTAATTTTTTATTAAAATTGTTTTTAAATAATTCTGTTTTAAAAAAAATGGATAAAGAAAGAAAAGCAATAATAAAAAATTCAGATATGACTGAAGATATGCAACAAGATGCAATTAATGTTGCTACTAAGGCAATAGATTCATATAATATTGAAAAAGATATTGCTTGTTATATCAAAAAAGAATTTGATAGAAAACATAATCCAACTTGGCATTGCGTTGTTGGAAGAAATTTTGGAAGTTATGTTACTCATGAAACTAAACATTTTATTTATTTTTATCTTGGTCAAATTGCTGTTTTATTATTTAAATCTGGATAATAATTTAATTTTTTAAATTTATTTAGATTTAAAAAATTGAATATGATTTTGTTTTTTAAATTTCTTATTCAACATTTGAAAAAGTTAAATTTTTTTCAATATTTAATTTTTTTTAAATTAAAATAAAATATTTAATAAGAGTAATGTGGAAAATTATATTTTATTATTCAATATTATTATTAAATATAATTCCTCTTATTAAAGGTTTTCATAGATTTGAACCATATCAAATCTTTAATAATAGAAATAAATTTATATTAAATAATTTTAAATCATTTTCTGAATATATAGATGTAAAATTAGAAAATAAAAGAATAAAATGTATAGTTAAACAAAATATACCAAAATCTCATACAAAAATATTTTCATTTAATAAAAACTTTGTATTATCTTCAGAAGGTTATTTTCCCTTAAAAAAAAATATAACAGATTATTTAAAATATAAATTAACATTAAACACAAATTATGTAAACAATATAGCATTATCATTAAGAATATTATTTGAAATAAAAGGAAATTTAACTTATTCCTTAAAAAATATTAAAATTAATCATAAAGAAGAAATAGAAGTGTTTAAAAATTATTTAAAAGAAAGATTAGAAAAGCCTTTTATTGTACAATACATACATAATTTACCTTTAAGTTCATATTTAAATTTAATGTCATGGACAAATGAAAATATAGAAGATTACAAATTAAGTGGAGTACTTTCTCCAACTCAAAAATTTATAAGAACACTTTATGAAACATTTGTTGAAAAATATTTATTAGATAAAACTATAAATCATTGGTTAAATAATGAAAATAAAAATTTATTTTATAGTATTTACCAATATGTTAATATTTATTCAAAAAATTTAAATGAAAACTCAGTTTTAATTCCTTATTTAGATATATGTAAAAATTCAAATGGAATGTCACAATTAGATTTTAAATTTAGTAAAATTAAAGAAGCATATGAAATTTATACGAATTCTTCCTATGATATTGGAAGTGAATTTAGATATAGATATAATGAAGATTTATCAAATGATAATTTTTTACTGTATTATGGATTTGTTATTAAAAAAAACACTGAACATAATTTCTTATTTAAATTTGATGTTGTTGATGTTAGATTTAATTTTTATCAATATTTAGTTAAAAATAAATTTGATATGAATTTTGTTCATATTATTAGTGATAATACTATTTCTGTTACTTTTCCTTTAAATTATCTTTCTTTAAATGAAAATTTATTTAAATTTCTTCTTTTGTTTAATGATTATGAAACAAGTACATCTTCTGTTTTTAAAAATAAAAATAAGAAAGAAAGAGAAAATCTGAAACTTTTGAAAATTTATTCTCTTTATTTTAATACTATATATAAAAATATTTTAAGTATTACAGATAATATGAAAACAAATTTTAATCAAACTGATAAATTTATTAGTTATTTAATGGAAATTAAAAATTCTACAAATGAAATTAAAAAAATGGATGAAGAAATCTCAAAATTAGATAACGGAACAATAATTTCTCATTTTGAAAATTTATATTATTATAATCATTTACATGAAGAATTAAATAAGAAAAATATACATATATTTAACATAGAAAATTTAATAATATTATTCAATCATTTAAATTATTTATACAATGATTTAATATCATATCAATGGAAAGAAATAATAAACCCCAATTTAAAAAACAAATACCTCAATCCAAAAAAATAATAAATCTAAATAAATAAATTAAATATATTTAAAACCTTAATAAAAAATTCCATAAAATCAAGATAAAATTCAAAAAAATTAATTTAAAAAAATGAAAAATAAATTTCTCCCTTTCCTTTCTCTCATAACCATAATAATATCAGAAACAATTCCATTAACGAACCCATCTCCTGGTCTTTTCGCTACAACAATCTCTATAGGTTATCCAAAGCATGACTTCCTCCTGTTAATAGACACCACCTCTGATTACACATGGGTACGTGGAACTAACTGTACCTTTTGTTCCTATACTGAAAACATATATGATGAAAAAGAATCAATAAGTGTAATATATCCAACAAAATATCCATATTGTACAATAACAGATATTAGAGGAAGTGTAAGTGGAGAAATTGCTTTAGATGATGTTAAATTAGGTGATTTTTATGCTAGTAAATTAGAAATATTAATTGCTTCAGAAGATGAATTTTTAGAATTTGTTGATGGAGTTCTTGGTTTGGATATATTTAAAAATACTGGTTCTAATAATTTAATCATCAGTAAATTATATCAAAATGGGTCAATCAAACACAGAATTTTTTCTATTAATATTAAAGAAGAAATGAGTGGGAGTTTAACTATTGGTGAAATACCTTATTATATTTTAAATGATAAAGACAATTATTCTACTTGTAAAATTAGAAATGAAAATAATAATTGGAATTGTTTAGTTACTCATGTTTTATTTGGAGATGATTTTGACTTTTATAATGCAATTAAATTAAATGATGCTATTACCAATTTTTCAACTGGAGTTAATGGAATTTATATTCCTATTAATTTAATTGATTTATTTTTAGACAATTATTTTAAGAAATTACCTAATTTTTCAAATACTAAATGTTTTATAAAAAAAACAAGTGGAACTAAACATATTTTATGTCAAAAAAATTTTTTAAATAATCTAATACCTTATAATATAAGTTTTATTATTAATGGATATGCTTTTAAAATACCTTTTGATGATTTATTTGAAGATGTTTATAGTGATTCTTATAATCAATATAAAATATTTAAAATTGAATTTACTGATACTCCTAAAAATGAATGGTATTTTGGAACTATTTTTTTAAAACAATCTGAAGTTGTTTTTGATGGAGAAAAAATGGAAGTTGGATTTTATTCTAAAAATAAATATGATTTTACTAAATTTACCAACGAACACTATGAAAGTTTTTGTTGGTATAATACTATTTCTATTTTAGTATTGTTGTTTATTTTAGTTGGACCTATGATTTTTACTTTATATAATCAAAAAGTTAATTCAGATAAAATTAAAGATTTGAAAGTTAAGTTTTTAAATTGAAAAAAAATATTAAATGAAGTATTTATTTTAATAATGATATATTATTTTTATATATTTTATATATATAAATCTTTATATTTTATTGAATTTCTTATTATTCCTGTTATAATATTAATTAATATATTAACATAATAATAATTAAAAAAAAATAATGGAAAAAGAAAAAAAATATCAATTAAAAGGGGTTTCCTTAGGAAAATTAAATTTATTTTCTAGTAATTCAAAAAAAGAATTAAATCTAAAAAAAACAATATACAATACAAATTTAGATCCATTTAAAAGAAGAGTTCTTTTAAATAAATCGATGAAGAAAATTGAAACAAATTTTTCTGCAACAAAATTATCTCTTAAAAAAATAGATATTTTACCTTCAAATAGAACATTAGAATCAAATTTAAGTAATTCAAATTGTAAAACAATGGATACAACAAAAAGAAAAAAAAATAAAAAATATAATTTAAAACCAATAGTAATTCCTTTTAATAAAGAAAATTTTTTTAAATATTTTAAATTACAAAAAGTGAGAAAAAAATATCATTTAATTCTTGATAATCATCCAAAACATACAATTGAATATAAAGGACTTCCTGGAATAATAACAAATTGTAATAATGATTTTAAAAAACTTTTAAATAAACAAAATCAATCAATTTTTAATTCTCCTTTTTCTTTAATTCAGAAAGAAAGATTCTATAAAAAATATCAAAATATTTTAGAAAGATTTAGTTTTAACAAAGAAAATATTAAAAGTAAAAGTCCAGAAACTATTCATTTTAAAACTTTAAGTTTATTTGAACTTCATAATAAAAAAATAAAATTTGAAAATGAAAAAAGATTAAAAGAAGAAGAAGAAAAAATAAATATAAAAAATACATTTGATTATCATAAACAATTAATAAATAAATTTAAAATAAAAATGTTAAAAATGTATTATCACCTTAAAAGATGTAAAATATCAATACAAGATATATTAGAAGGACCATATTTAAGGAAAACATCAAATGAAAAAAGACAAATATTTAATAAATTAATTCGTTCAATTAAAATAAAAAATATTAAATTATCATTGTTAATATTAGAAGAGTATAAACATATAGTTTATTCATGTGATTTATATAATCAAACACCACTTCATTGGGTTTCAAAAAGAAATTTTTATCAAATTATTCCTAAAATATTAAGTTATGGAGCAAATATTAATTCAATTGATTTTGCAGGTTATACTCCTTTACATTTATCTATTATTAATAATCATTTTGATACTTTTGTTATTTTAATTTTATACGGTGCTTCTCCTTTTATTTATGATAATTTTCACATGAGACCTATTGATTATTGTAAAGATTTTAAGTATCAAAATTTACTTAAGAAATGCTCTATTTTACATATTGGAAATTCTTTTGGAAAATATAAACATTTTTTTGAAGATTTACAATTTGAACTTTCTAGATTTATTGAAATTGAATTTAGATTTGATTTAGAAAAAAGTGCTTTTAATATTGTTAAATCTATTAGATTAGGAGAAGAAATAATTTATAATGAGAAATTTATATAGTTTGTATTTATAATTGTTGGGATTTAAATATGAATTAGTATTATTTTGTAATAAAAAGCTTTTATTTTTTTGAAAAATTGACAAATAATATATACATATATCATTATATTAATTATGAATATATTTTTTTCTTATAAGATTGAAACACTAATAAATTTTTTTTATTTATACATCAATTTTTTTCTATTTATTTTTTCCATTTTTAAGTTTTTGTTTTTTTAATTTTATGTTGAAAAAAAATTCATTATCCGTAAAAATTGTGATTTATTATTTAAATTCTTTACATATACATATTTGTATTTGATTTTTTATAGAGATTTTGGTGACTTAGAATAAATTATGTTTATTTATTATATAAGTAAAATTACCTCATCGCTTATAATATTTTTAACTTGAAAAACACTAAAATGATGAACAAAATGAAAATCTTTTAAATTCTTTTAATAAAAGAATATCCGAATATAATAGAATTGATGTATATAATTCTAATTTAAAAGCTTTTCCAAAGTAATTAATGGAAGTAAAGGGGTTAAATCTTTAGTTATTTGAAAATACAGGATTTCAAATTTTTAGTAGAATAATTAATAATATATAATCATTTAAAATATTTAAAAAATGATTTAACAGAGCAAAATCAACTTCTTTTAATTTTAAGTCAAATTCCAAAATAATTTCTATTAAATGGAGTTCAAAAGATACAATTACTATATTTGATATTGATAAACAAAATTACTTTATAAATTGATTTACCTTTATTTACTGAAATTTTTAATAAATTAAATTCTATTGAAAATAACCAAAATTTTATTCATGATTTTTAAAATAAATTATATGGAGAAACTGAAAATGTTAAATTATTCTTAAATAATAATTATCTTAATATATTTATATTATTCAAAGTCAATTTAAATCACAAAATAATTAAATGAATCATTTATTTAAAAATTATATTTTTTTAAGAAATTTTTTATTTAAACAAAAATAAAGAAGAATTAAATATTCTTATAAAGTTTTTATTGTAATAATTTGTAATCTCAAAAATAAAAGCAGAGAAAAATATTTACAAAATTTTGTTAGATTATTTAGAAAAGTCGATAATGATTACGAGGATTATAAATGAAGAAGAATTTATAAATTTAGAAAGATTAATTTTATTTTATCAAAATAATATTGAAGAATATACTTTTAAATTTCTTTCTATTATTGACCCTTTTAATAATAAAAAAATAGCTTTTAGTGATATGTTTCACTTTTTAGGATGGAAGAAGAAAAGTAAATAATAAAAATCAGACATAAGTTTACTTTATAAAATTTGTTTACATATGTATAAAAATATTTTTTAATACAAAAATAGAAAAAATTTGTATTTATTTTATATAAACTAATGATAACTATTTTATTCCATATTTTTTAACAACAATTTAGTAATTTGTAAATTAAATTCTTGCATTGTAAGAATAGATTGAATAAAATTACTAAGAATATTTTCATTAATATTTTTTAAATTAGTAGTTGATAAAAGTTGATTGAATAATTCAATTAAATTTTTAAATTTACTTTTTTGAGGATCATTAATTTTTAAAAAAGAATTAAAAGTATCACCTTCATTAGAAGAAATTATATTTGTAATAACAGAAACTTTCTTTAAAGCCATTTCTTTTACATTTTTTACTATTTTTGATTTTTCATTAATTCCTTCTAAAATAGAATTTGAAGCAATTAAATTTTTAAAATATAAATCAATTTCTTTCATTTTAGTATATTCATTTATTATTGTTTTTAATGCTATTTTTTTATCTAAATCATTTTTTACTTTATCTCCTTTTGCTTTTAAAATAATTTGTTTTAATTCTTTTGAAGGAACTACTATTTTATTTTGAGATATTAATTTTTCATTTTTTTCTTTTATATTATTTTCTTTTTCTTTTGAATCTGATTTAGATAAAGTATTATTTTTATCTTTAGAATTTGATTTCATTAAACTTTTTTTTTCTAATTCATTCCCATTGTCTTTTTCTAATTTAAATGATATATTATTTTTATTATCCTCTTTATTAATGGTTTTTCTGTCTTTTGAATTATCTATTGATTTATTTAATTTTGTCTTTTTTGTTTTTTCTATTTGTTTATTAAATGACTTATCTACTGATTTATTTAAATGACTATTTGTTAAATCATTTCTATTTGATTTATTATTATTATTATTTCTACTAGAATATTGCTCTGATAAGTTATCAATAGATTTATTTTTTCTATTTGGATTTTTTTTAATATTTTTATTGTTATTAAAAGTATTATTATTAGTAATAGTATTAATATTTTGTGTATTATTAATCGTATTAAAATTCTTATTATTATTTATTTCATTTTTATTTGTTTCTTCTATATCATCTTCATCTTCAATTGTATTATTATTTTCATTTATTTCATTAATTTCACTATTATTTCCATTATCCATTTGTATATTTTCATTATCATTTTCATCATCATATTCTTTAATTCTTGAATTATGATAATCTTCAACTGAAGATATTAATATTGAATAAGCAGATATCATTGTTTTTTTATTATTATTAGGATCATTTTTAATAATTTTTTCAATTAAAGATAAAAAATTTGAAAGTAAATTTTTATTATCATTTCCAAAAATTAATAAACCTATTTTTTTACATGCTTTAACAGGAACTAAAATTTCATTAGTATCATTGTTTGTGTCGTTACTAAATTCTTTTGTTTTTTCAACAAAAAATAATTTCAATTCTTTTTCAATACAATTTCTCACAAACAAATAAAATATTAAATCTTCAATATCATAATTTTCATTTAAAAAAGAAGAAAAAGTTTGAATATCTTTATAATTTCTAGAATAGAAATTTATGCTAGTAGTAAAATCTATGATTTTTTTATCTCGAATTTCTTTTTTATTATATTTATTCATAAAATAGTTTCCTACAAAATTTGGAAAATCTTCATTATCTTCTTCCTCTTTTAATATTGCTTGTGTTTCTTTTAAAAATTTTAAAGAATAGATCTCTTCAATTATATATCTTAAATTATTAATATTTATTTTAGTTGCTTTTTCTTCTGTGTTTGGATTAACTATTTTTATTAATTTTGAATATGCTTGTTCTTCATTATCTGAATTATTTTTTTCTAATGATTCTTCATTGTTTTTCAATTTTTCTTCATCAATTATTTCAATTTCTGCGAAATAAGTTCCTTTTGACTCTTTAGTAAATGTTATATCATTTTTAAGTAAAAAATTAAAATATTTTATTTTTTCTTCTTTTGATAATTCTGAAAAAATTATTAATTCTGTTGGAACCTATAATAATAATATTTTAAATGAATTTTACTTCTTGAGTAGACATATTTTTTTTTCTATTTTGAATATTTAAAAATAATTATTTTAATAAATAAATGGATAATATAAGAAATCTAATATCAGGTTTATATATCAAGGAAAAGATTATTTAAATAATTTACCTTTAATAACAAATAATATAATTCAAAAATAATAATAAATATTACTATAATAATTTCATAATAAAAACACAGAATTAGAATATATTTTATTAAATTCACAAATATGTCTTATTATAAATATTATGAATACTGCAGAGATAAAGATAATGAAAATTAAAAAATTCTCCAATAAAATTAGAAGATTTAAGATAAAAAATGATTATTTTCAAACAAACAATATTAGTTACATTAAAAAAATAAAAATTATGTAATATAACAAGAATATAAATTGAGGAAAGAAAAGTTAAGGCAAAAAATGATGCTTTAATTTTTTTGTTGTTTAATTCTAGTGCAAAAAAATATGTTGTAAATCCAAGATTATATAATTATTTAAAAAATCAAAAAAAAGTTAAATTATTAAAAGGATAAAAAACTCATTCTTCTAAATTTATTTTTAAAAAAGAGATTACAATTTAGAAAAATGAAATTTATAATAATTTTGTAATTATATATTAGTGACCTACAATTAATTATCTGTAATTATTCCTATAGAGATAGTGTTTAGTATATAAATTCTAAAAAAAATAAAAGAAAGTATTAATTAAGGTCAATGAATATTATAATAATAATAATAATGTATCTCAAAATCAAAAAGTAGAAGAAAAAACTTAGAAAAAGATAATTATAAATTACCTGTGAATAAATTGATATAATTCATTGTTTCAATAAGTGAATTCTTTAATTCTTTTGCTTTTTATTTAAAAAATTCATAGTATTGAATAAACAAAAAGAAAGGAAAACTCCAATAGGAAATAATTTATAAAATTGATGGAGAATTAATTAGATTAAATTCATTCAAAATAATTGAAAAAATAAAATTTTCAATTTGTAAATTAATTTTTTAATTTTCCAAAAAAAAATAATTAATTATTCTATTTTAATTCATTAATTTTATTCTAAAAAATTAATACATAGAAATAAATAGTATTATAAGTATTAATATTTAAATTGATAAAGAAAAAAATTTAAATAATAGAATACATTAAAAAAAGAAAATTAAATATAATTTAATCAAAATGTTTTTTTTAAAATAAATTATAATTAAATGAATTAGAATAAATAAAGTTCTTTATTTACATTTAAAGAATTCTATTAAAATAAATTGAAATATTATATAAAGCCTTATTTTGTTTAGACAAAGCAATATATCTTATTAATGCAAGAACAAAGGCAATTATAATTGAAGTAAGTAAAGACATTCCAAGAGACATCCAGCCTCCTTTAAACCAATCAATTTGATTATTATGATAAATAAAACAAAAAATACTACAATAATAAAGCATAAAAAGCATTAATAAAATATTTATAATAAACATAATAATTAAATTTCTTTTAATTTTATAAACAAATTTTTGACAAATGAAAACAAATTTTTCACTGTGATCATATTCAGATTTTAAAACTGAAATAAATTCAAAATACGATAATTTCGCAACAATTTTAGTAAAAATAATTCCAACTAAAAAAGAATATAAACTTCTTAATAATTCAACAACTAAGGATAATTCTCCTTTTTCATATTTTTCTTCAACCATTCCGTCATTATAAAAAATACTATTTAAAAAAAACTCAACAGCTAATTCAGAAATAAATAAATTTAATTTAATACAAATTAAATCATATTCATTATCTAAACTAATTGCATTTAATAATCCAAAACTATTAGAAAAATAATCCCAATATATACTAATAAAACTTCTATCATCTTCTTCAACAGCTCTATAAAAAGGTAATTTATTTATATCATCATCATCTTTTTTAATTAAATCATTATTATAAATATATTTATCAAAACCATATTTTATTTTATAATTTCTTTCACTTATCATTCCACTATCTGTTTCTAAATTCTCACGTGATGAAACTGAATTCTTTCCAATAAATAATACTTTTTTAATTTTATTTTGATTATTACTTCTATGACTTTCATTTAATTTTTTATCTTTATTTTCATCATTTGGTTTTGTAATTTTAATTATTTCTTTATTTTCTGTTATAAAATTATTTTCTACTTTTTTTATAGGAGGATTAGATTTTTCTTTTAATATTCCATCTACAAAATTTGTTATATTATTAAAATTCCTTAAAAAAGTAAAAATAAAAAATAACAAAACCAAAATTAACATAAAGAAAAAAAACCAAAATCCAATTGAATTTTTTAAATTGTCAAAAGAATTAAATGTATTAGCACATTTAATCATAATTAAATTTGTTTTTGGAAGAGAAGTACTAAAAGCTTTACCGAAATTACCTATAGTATCAGTTGGAGGTTCTATTGAAATTAAAGGATCGCAATCACACATTGCTTTTAAATTTGTATAATCAATACCTTTATAAGTACATCCATTTTCACATATACTAATATTAACGTATTGATCTTCTCTTCTTTTATTTAAAGTCAAATCTGCATTTTCTCCTTTTGAAACTTTACATATATCATTAAAATAATTATCAGTTGGTTTAAATATATCTACATCATTATTAAACATTAATTCTCCATATGATAAATTTACTTTTGGATTATTTAATTTTAAAGGATAACCTAGTTTTACTTGTGAACCTTCACAATGATTAACATCTAATTTTTTTCCTTCTGAACTATATATATTAAACCTTATTATTCCAGTTAATGTTGAATCACTATCATTTACAAAATCAAATTTAGCGACTAATAATTCTTTTTCAGGTTTTAATTCATATTCTTCTCTTAATAATTTATCACAATCACCTAAATCTATAAAAGATAAATTTAATTTGTTGGTATATTCTTCTAATGTACTTATTATTTCCATTGAAAATCCTTCTCCATTAAAAGGAACATTTCTTGGTAAAGCTACAATATTTTTTTCAATTAATTGAAGAATTGTAGCAAATGATTTATCAGGTAATGTTTCCATTTTTATTTCTTCACATTCGTTTCCATCTGTATTATAAACCATATATCCCTGAGAGCATTCTTCAACACATTTTTTATTTTCATATTTCATTCTTATTATTGGTTCTCCATTTTCATCAATTATATAACAAGATTGAACACATTCAACATTATTTTTTAAATATGGATATGGATATTCACATTCAGAAACACACTCTTTTTCCATTTCTTGTTGTATATAATAAATAGGACAAGTTTCTATTTCTTCAGTATCCTCAGTATCTATTGTATCGGAAGGAATGTCATCAGTCTGTCTTTGAATTCTTGTTTGTTCTCCATTTTTATTTATATCTTCATTCCCTCGAAAAATTCTTTTGAAACATTTATTATTTAATAATTTATTTTTTAAACTTCCTTTATATTTTACATATTTCATATATTTTTTTCTTAGTCGATCAAAGTAATATCCTTTTATATTATTATCTTTAGATATGCAATATCTTTCATCATAACCTTCTATATTGTAATAATTTTCTTCACATATTATACAATTTTGATTATATTTGCTTATTTCTTTTCCATAACAATATTTACATGATTTACTACAATTATTTAAATTTTTTATTTGTCTATCATAGTATTTTCCTTCAGGAATTTTTTCACATTTTTCCTTTTTTATGTTATAATAATAATTATTATTATTACAATATACAATTTCATTTTTTGAATTTAAATAACAACTATTATTATATTGACAAGTTATAAACTTCAAATTACATTCTTTAGATTTGTACTCATTATGTTTTCCTATATAAGATATTGAACTTGTTTTACCATAATCTTTCATAATTAATTTAAATGTTTGAACATCATATTCTTCATTTTCATTAATAAATTCAACATTATTCAATGAAGTTAATTCTCCATTAATATAAATTTTAGTAAAAGTAATTTTATGGCTGTTTGTAGATTGAAAACCTAATTTAGTTCTAATTAATTTTTTAAAATTAATATTAAAATCTTCTCCTACGTTTAAAATATATTTATTGTTCACGTCATCACAATAAGAATTTTCATTAAAATCTTTATTTAATTCTAAATTAAAAGTATAATAAGAGAATTTAGTATTAAAAGAACTTGGATTATAATCTATCCCTCCAATTGTTTTTATAGAAAAATTATTAATAAAATTATTTTTAACTAAAATGAAACCATAATCACATCTTGAGTCATTAACAGTCCATAATGAAGGATAATTAGTAGAATAATTTAGATTTAAACTTGGGATATTTAAATAACCACTAATCCAATAATCTCCATTATCATTCGATATTGTAATTTTTAAAATATTTCCAAAATTTACGTTTATATTTTCATTAAATGTTGAATTATTTTCTCCTTTATTTTTATAAATTTTTATATCATCTATTACAATACTTTCTAAAGTTTTGTTCACTTCTAAAACTAATTTTGCATTTAATGAATTTGATTTTTTTAATTGAAAAATGAAAAATAGAATTAGAAGTATTAGTTTCATTTTTGATTTTTATTTTTTTATTTTAAAGATTGAATTTTCTTATCTGAGAATTAAATAAATGCGTAAAAACAATTAAATGGAAAAAAAATTTTTTTCATCTAATTATATTATTTTTATGATTTATTAAAAATATAAATAAAAAAAAATAAAAGTTACTTTGTCTTATTAAGATTAAAACAATATTAATCAATCAATATATTTCTCATTTATTTCATTTAAAATAAATTTATATGATTCCTATTATTCTTTTTTTCTTCAATTTTATAATATTTTCATTTCAATCTTTTTTTCTTTTTTATATACTTTTCTAAAACAAAAATAGGTTTTTAATTTTATTTTTATGTCTTCACTCCAATTATTATTATGGAAAAGCATTTTTTAATTTTTAATTTTTAAAAATAAGATTTATATAAATTAAACATAAAAATTACTTTTTACTATATGATGCAATAAAATCATAATCACTGATCATATTCATATATTTAGAAACTTCAATAGTTTTTCCATAACAATCACTAGAAATTATTTGAATATCTTTTAATAATCCAGTCCAATATTCTACTTCTTCTAACCACATTTCAGGAGCTAATTTTTCTTCAATACAATAATGTTTAATGACTCTTTTTGCCATTTTATCAATATTTTTATTGATTTCTTTTAAAAAATTATTTACTTTTTTCTCAAATGAAGAAAGAGAAAACTGATTTTGCAATTTAACTTTATTATTACTAGTTTTATATTGTTCTTTAAAGGAATTATAATATTGATAAAAATCATGAAATTGATAATCAAATATTTCATAAATATATGCTTTTTTAAAGTGATTATATAATGTTTGAAATTCTCTTTCAAAATCTACTAATTTAGGATTATCAACATTTAATCCTGAATCAGCAAAAGTTTTAAAAAATCTTAAAATATAATGATAATTTTCAGCAAGAACTATATTAGTATATTTTTTATTTGATGCTGCTAATTTTTCAATTTGATTTCTTAGTTTTATTTTAAATTCTTCAACTATTTCATATATTATTTCAGTTTTAATTCCATTAGTAATAGCTAGTATTAATTTTAAAAAATTAATTGTTTTTTTAACAATGGGAATAATTCCTATTCTTCTTATTTCACAAGTATAATTAGAAATAATTTCTTTTTGTTCATTTAAAAATACATTAATTTGCTCTCTTAATTTATTTATATTTTTAGAAATAAAATTTTTTGTTTCTTGACTTGAAATTTTAAAAATTCCAATATCACCATAATTGGAAATATTATCATCATCATATTGAGGAGCTTCATATTGACTCATAGTTAAATCATCTTCATTTTTTCTAGGTTCAAATATATCTTGTAAATTAATTTGAGCAAAATCACTTTCTAAATTATTTTTAGAAATAACATCTTGAATTGAAACTAAAACAGTATATATTAATAAACCTAATAATATACTTTTATCAATTGAACTATCAATATTTTTAGACATTGAATCATAAACTTTTATAGAAATAATTTGTTCTACTTCATTATAAGCTTTAGTATTTTTTTCTATATTAAACATAGGAGCTTCATTAAAATAAGTTAATATTTCATCAATATATATATCACAATTGAAAAAAACATTTAAAATAACAGATGAAAAAAATTTATTTGCTTCATACATTCTTTCTTTTTTTAAATCTAAAAAAGGATCATAATTTATAAAAGTTTCAGAATCTAAATATAAATTATACTTATTTTCATCAAGTAAATGAGATTTAAAAAAAACTTCCCACATTTCAACCATATTATTAAATTCCATAGCAAATACATCTCTTAATCCTTTTGATAATGTTTGTCTACATAAAGTAAAAGCATCAATTTCATTTAAATCTTCTTGATTAGTAAATAAAGCATTTAATTTTTGAACAAAAAATTTTCTGTCTAAAAAATAATTTTTTAAAGATATTCTTTGTTTATTTATTGAATCAATATTCATTTGTGAAATCTTTTCATTTATTTTTTGATTTCTAAAAGTTGGTAATCTTCTAAATAAATCACTTTCAACAAATTTATTTTTTTTTAAAAAATTATAAGCGTTAGCACCAAAATTTTTAATTAAATCAGAAATAATTCCTTTAACAATTTCTTGACCTTCATTAATTATATCCATATCAATATCTTGTTTTTTTCTATTTTTATAAAATTCAACAAAATTTTTTAAAACTTCATTAACAATAACTAATTCAGAAGTTGAAATATATTCAGTATGTAATAAAACTTCTTTTCTTTGTGGAGTTATAGTTAATTGATCTAATAAATTTTTCATATATTCTTGTAATTTTTTTTTATTTTGATTTCTTAATTCAATTCTATGATTTTTTTCTTCTATTTTTTGAATTCCAGTATATAATGAATTTACTTTAGATAAATCTGAATCTGATAAAAGTTTCATTGATTGAACTTGAAGGTAAAAATGATCTATTGAATTATTATAACCCTTTATACTTTGAGAAAATTCGTCTTTTAATAATTTTAAAAATTCTTCTTTTTTGTTTATTGAAAAATGATCAATTTTCATTTTTAAATTATCTAAATTGTAATTTATTATATCTCTTGAATTTAATAAATCTAATGTTGTGCTTAATGTTTGTAATTCTGTGTCATTCACTTCTACTTCATATCGATTTTTACGTTTAGGAATCTCTTGTTTTTCAGTTTTCTCTTCTTCTTCTTTTAATAAATTTCTTGCTTTACTTTCAATATCAGTTTCTTCAATAGAATCATTTAACATAATTAATATTAATTATACATATTAATCAAAATTAAAAACCAAAAAAATAATTAAAAACAAAAATAAATAAAAAAATAAAGTTAACCTAAATTAAAAAAAAAATAAAAAATTCACTTAAAAAATAAATTAAAAAAATAAAAAATTATCCATTTAAATCAAAAACAAAAAATGGCAACAGAAACAACAAATGATTCAGAATCAATAGAAATAGAAAACGAAAGAAATCGAAAAGCAAAAGAAGAAGAAAATGAAGTTCAAAATATAGAAAATGAAAAAGCAAAATCAATATATAAAAGAAGAATAATAAATATATCTCTTTTGAATAAAATATTATCCTCATCATCATCTCATGGAGTATGTGGAGGATATAATTTAGGAAATACATGTTTTATGAATTCTTCAATTGCATGTTTATCAAATTGTACTGAATTAACAACATATTTTTTAACTAAAGAATATGAAAAAGACTTAAATAAAACAAATCCAAGAGGTTTAAAAGGAAGATTAGCTGAAGAATGGTATAATTTATTATATGAATATTGGGTTGAAAATACTAGAGCTGGAAATCCTACTTCTTTTAAAAATACTATTTCTAAAAAAGCACATATATTTAAAGGTTATGGTCAACAAGATTCAAATGAATTTATGACTTATTTTTTAGATTATATTAATGAAGATTTAAATAAACAAAATTCTGTTCCTTATGAAGAAATTGAAGAACAAAGAGATAATGAAAGTGATATTGATTGTGCAAAAAGATTTTGGGATTTACATAAAAGAAGAAATAATTCTATTATTACTGATTTATTCTCTGGACAGTATAAATCTACCATTAAATGCCCTGATTGTCATTGGATTAGTAAAACTTATGATCCTTTTAATACTTTGATTTTACCTATTCCCAATAAAAATTTGATGAAAAAAAATTATAAAAAAGATATTAATTTCTTTTTCATTCCTAAATATTCTATGAGAAATTCTGTTAAAATTACGGCTCTTTTAAATTATAATATTATTTTCAATGATGTTGCTAAAGAATTAAATGAAATTGAAGATTTTAATTATGATATTAAAGATTTAACATTTTTTGAAGTTAGTGATAAAAAATGTGTTAAAATTTGTGAAGGAGATGATAAATTATTTGAGCAGGATAATTATTTGTTTTGTTGTGAAAATGATGAAGTTTATAAAAAAATATTAATGTTATATATTACTACTGATAATCCTGACCAATTATCTGCTTATCCTAGAATATTTTTCACTGATGAAAGAATGAGTTTGAATGAATTTAAAATGAGACTTTATTTTTATGCAAGACATTATATTAAAGACCCTTTTGGAAAAGAAGATGATAATGATGAATTTAGAAAAATATTTAAAGAATATAATGATAACCCAAATATTAAAGAAGATAAAGTAATTAATTATATGACCGAAGAATTTAAAAAAATATTTGAAACTTCTAATGAAGAAAATAAAGAATTAATCGATAATTTTTTAAATGATATTCCATTTGAATTCTTAGTTTTAAGTGGATTAAGTTCAAGTTATTTTGATTTATTAAAAGTAGATAATATAGAAGAAAAATTAAAAGAATTAGAATTTACTTCAAAATATGATTCAGAAGTAGGAAAATTATTAGATTTTATAGAGAAAAAAAAATGTGACTTGTGTTTAAAATTTAAATTAAGCTCATCTTTCATAGATAAAAATTTATTGAAATTTAATTCATGTTCAAATGTAAAAATGAAAGGATTTCAAGAAAATGAAAATAGAAGATATCTATATGAAAATAGAAGACTTTCATGTGATTTAAAAGATTGTTTTGAATTTTTCAGAGAAGAAGAAAAATTAGGAAAAGGAAATGAATGGTATTGTAAAAAATGTAAAGCTTTTAAAAGAGCAAAAAAAAAAATGGAATTATTTTATTTACCTAAATTATTCATAGTATGTTTAAAAAGATTTACAAATTCAAATTATTCTTATTATTATTATAGTGGATGGGAAAAAAATGATGCATATATAGATTTCCCAATTAATGATATGGATATGAAAGAATATGTTTGTGGACCTGAAAAGAATAATTCTAAATATGATTTATTTGCTGTTAGTCAACATTATGGTTCAACTAGTGGTGGACATTATACTGCTGTTTGTAAAAATGTTGATGGTCGTTGGTATGATTATAATGATTCTTCTGTTTCTAGAACTAGTGAAAGTGATATTGTTTCTAATGCAGCTTATGTCCTATTTTATAGAAGACAAACTGATTAAAATTTTATATTGTTTGATGATTTAAAAAATTTTTTTTTTGATTTTTTGAAATTTTGTTTTATTGGAAATAAATAGATTTTATTTTAGAGATATATAAAAAATTAATCTTTTTGATTAAATTTAGTTTTAATATTATTTAATTTTTATTAATCATAAAAATTTAAAGAAGTTTCTTTAAAATTATTTTTATTTCTCATTAATCATCTTCTCTAATTATTAAATCACAAACAATCATCATTTCAACATCTTTTAATTTTTTTATTTAATATAAATTTATAATTTGAATATTTATTTATTCATTAAGGATCTGATTCTTTTTCTATTTAAATATTGTAAAAATGTGATGAAAGATAACTTTAAAGTAATTCATTATTTTTATCAGATTGAGAGAAAATATTTGTTCATATTTTTTTTACTTCTTTTCATTATTTATTATAATGAAATAGTATCAACTTTATGTTGATTTATAAGTATATATTCATTCCTAAATCTTTTCCATTAAAAGTTTTATTTTTACTATTGAAAATGTAGTTAAAACAAAATTTAATTTTTTTTAACTTTCAATTTAATTTCGATTGTTTAGGCTTTTTTCTAAAAGTTTTTATCAAGTGATTCAACTGTTAAAGAGTCTTTAAAAATCTTTGAGTTATGGATTTTTAATGAAGTATTTGAATGAATAATAAATTTTCTTTTGACATTTTATCCGTTTTTGAATCTCTTAATATTAAAATTTTTTCTTTTAAATATTACTCATTTTAATTAATTCTCCAAAGTGATTTAATTATTATATTTAATTTTTTTTTAATTAAATTTTAAAAAACCCAACAATAATTGCCTTTTTGTTTTTTTGTATTTTATCATTATGAAAAATCAATCCAAACCACAAAAAACAGACAACACCGTAAATAAAGGGAAAAGTAAATATTATCATATTATAAATTAATAAAAAAAGAAAATAATAATTTTCAACCAATAAAATGTTAACAAATAAAATTTAAAAATATTAAATTAATAAATAAATGACTTTTGAAATTTTAAGTTGTTTTTTTTGTGAATTTGATATAAACACAGGAGCAAATATAGTTTGTCAATATCCTAAAGATTATATTAAATTTGAAGAATTTAGAATAATCTCAAAATTTTTAATTTCTCAAAAAGAAGAAATATGGAATAAAATTGTTGGTTTAAAATTAGGAAATTCTTACTTATTAGGTATTCCAAAATATTTAATGCATAAAAATTATGATAGAACTTTTTATTATTTTAATTTTTGTATTTTAGTAAGTCAAAAAGAATATGAATCTAATTATTATTTATATGAGTTATTAATTAAAAAAATTGGAGATACTTTTGAAAAATTAGAAATTGATAGTAATTTTAGTTTTATGAGAAAAAATGTGGATGATATTTCTTTATTTTTTGAAAATATTTATGAAAGTGCAAAAAAAGATAATACTATAAATGTAAATATTAAAAAAGGTAATATTAATATAGAATTTTTTTTTGAATATTTTCAAAATGAATTATCAGAAATTAAAAGTTATTTAGTTCCTATTTGGGTTAAAAAATATATAATAGAAGATAAAAAATTTATTAATAATGGAATTGAAGCAATAATTCAAAATATCAATTGTGAAAATAATTTAAAACAAATAGTTAAAAATTGTGATTTATCATTAAATTTTGTAAAATGTATCCTAGATAATTTGAGACAAAAAGGATTTATTTCATTTATTGATATTTTTAGATTTGATAATATTTATAGAGCAAATAAAGAATTAGTAATAATAAATAAAGATAATTTACTTAAAGAATTTAATGAATTTTGTGAATTAAATCAAAATAATACAATTAAGAAAAATTTTAATGAAGAATTTTTTCAAAATACTTCAGAATCATCATCAGAACAAATAGATAGTAATGCATTATATAATTTTTATATTGAATTAACTAAAGCAAAAGATGTTAATGATTTTTTATTGAAAATTGATATTAAATATATAGATATACGTCTTTTAATTGCTTTTGGAATTTATAAAAAAATGATTAGAAGAGTTTATCCTTATTGTATATTTATTCATAATAAAAATGAGAATATTGGGGATAGCCAAAGTTTATTAAAAAAATTTGATGGAAACTATAATTTTGATGAGATTTGTTGTGAAAATGATCTTTCAAGAGAAACTTTAGATAGTATCATTTCAAATTTTCCAAAAGATAGTTGCTTTATAATTTATAAATAAATATATAAAGATTTTATGAAATTCTTTTCTTTTATTTTTCTGATAAATATTTATTGACTATATTTAATGTATAATTATCAATTGTTTTCACTTATTTATAAAATTTGAAAAAATTCAAAATTTGATGGTAATAAATTTTTCGGAAAAACAGTCGACAAAAAGATATTCCTTAAAAATTGGGAATTATTTGATATTTGTTTAGTTTTAAAAATGAAATATTGATAATTTTCTTTAATAATACTTAATTTGGAAATATGAATTGAGAAGAATCCTGATTAAATAATTATTATATTTGAACTAATAAATAAAAATATTCTTTTATATAAATATAAAAATATTTATTCATATTTTTATTGAGTATATTATAATAATTGTTTATATACTCTTGGAATTATTTAAATCTATTTTATGAATTGTCTAAATACTTAAAAATATTAATATAATTAATTATGTTATCAATTAAAATCTATTAAAAATAATAATTGCTTAACAATTTAAAAATTATAATAATTATAATAATTATAAACCAACAACAAAGGAAAAAAATCCACAATTTAAATTAATAAAATATTGAATGAATCAAAGAGTTATAGTTCATAATAATAATATTAATAATAAAAAAGCTTCTTAGTTTATTATATTGAATGTAAATTATATATTATTTTAATGTTTACCAATAAAATCAAGAAAACTTCATGATACATAATCACAATAATCACATTACCAAACCATACCAGTATATTCAGGAAAAATAAAATATTGTTTTCTTTCTCCTTGATAATTCTCTCAACATTTATTTGGATCATCAGTAAATTCCCAAGTAAAAAACTCATTATCATCATGATCACGATAAGAATGACCTTTATATTGCCAACCTTTATCTTTTTTATAAAATATCCATCTGTCTTCCCTACTTTGATATTTCAAATAATTTGACATTCCATTTTTTCCATATTCAATTCTCCACAATCTGTTTCCGTTTTTATAAACAATAAAATACTTATATATTTTTTCTTTTATAAAAGATATAATTCAATATCATATTATTAATTTAAATATTTTTTTAAAATACATTTAAACAAAAATTTAAATTATTTTTTTATTTATTATAATAATCAAATTTAACTAACTAAAGCTTTAATTTTCTCTCCTAAAGAAGTCATAAAATCTTTAGTTTTACTTCTTAAAACACAAGTTCCCAAAATTTTTTTATCCTTACCTTTTTCAACAGATAAATTAACAAGAGCATCTTCTCCTAATTTAGTTTTAGAATATAAATTAGCAACTAAAAATGGATCTTCTTCATTAACATCATTAATATTATTTGGAAAAACTAATTTCATTTTTAATTCTTTACATAAATCATTAATAATATCTTTAAAAGTTTTTTTCCTAGAAACTAACATAACATTATGTTCCCAAGAATATTCATTCCAAAATTTTCTAAATTGTAAATCTGAAATTTCAGCTTGATAAGTATTCATTAATTCAACAAATAAGCCACTTAAATTATAAAAAGAACTTTCTCCTTTAAAATTACTAAAAGAAACTTGACCATAAATATATGCATTAATTGTTTTACTAAATTTAATACAAGCTCTAACTGAAGTTTGTTCATTTGGATTTAAAGTAAATTGAGGTGGTTTTTCAATTATAGAAAATTCATTTGGTACATATAATAATATAGAAACATTTTGTAAAGTATTTTTGGTTTTATTTTTAACATAAAAATCTATTGTTAAATCAAATGTGAAAATCTCTACTTCACATTCTACAAATATTGGATCTTGAGTTCCTGTTAAAACTTCTATAAATTTCCTTTTTTTTGCTTTTTCCTCATTTTCTTCTTCTAATAAATTATTTATATTATTAATTGAACTATTTTCTTCTAATTGATTTTCACTTACATCAAAATTATCTGGGTCATATATTTTACAATGACGGAAATTAATAGGAGTATCTGGTTGATTATTTAATGTTTTTTCTTTTTCTACTTCATTTGTTGTTAAGTTCTTTTGATTTTGAGTTATTTTAATAAATTCTTCATTCCATTCTTTAAATATTGAATCATCATTTGATAATAACAATTTCAAACAAGTTTGAATATGATTTATATTATCTGGATCTTTAAATATTTTATCACTGTTCATTTTTAATATTGAACAAATTATATTTACTGTATTATAAAAATAGATCTTATATTTATCGAAATCTTCATATTTTTTCATTTTAAATATTATATTTGTTAAGGCACTTACTAAATTAGCACTAAAATAAAAATTAGATTCTAAAAGAAATTTGCGTAAATATTTATTTTCTTTATTTTTATTTATATCCTTTGCATCAACAACTTGTGTTACTGTTCCATAAGTACCATCATCTAATATTACTGTTTTTGTAATTGTTCTTTTTTGATTATTTTCATTTGAGTTTTTTTCTTCTTCTTTCATTATTAGATCATTTGATGAATATTCAAAATTTAAATCTCCTAAATTTTTCATTATTAAATCAAAAACTTTTTTCAAGGTTTCTAAATCATTTGAATAATTTGAAAGGACCCAAATACATATTTGCATAATTTCATATGTGTCTATATCTTCAAAAGATTGAATAATTTTATTTATCATTTCTTTTGTTATTGTTACACTTTTTTCATCATTTATATTCGAATATAAATCAAATAATTGCCTAATAGAAGAAATTTGACTATAAAGAAAAACATTATCTTTTTTACTAAATATATTTTTACTCAATAAAAATAAAGGGTAATTTTTATCTATATTAGGATATTTTTTAATATTTGATAAAAAGCATTTAGAAATCATATTTTTCAATTCTAGTGTATTTTCATTTTCATTAGCAGCGTTTAACTGAGTAAAAGTTTCCATAAATTTATCAAATACTTGTGTAATATTACCTGCATTAACTAATTCATTAATTAATTGGAAAGCAATTTTCCTTAATTCTTTTGCATAATTTAAATTAATTAAAGTTGCAAAAGTTAAAATTTGTTCTTGTAAAATTTCCTTATGTCTATTTTTAATACCAATTAATTTTTTCAAAATAATAACTAAAGTATTATTATCTCTTTCTTCATGTAATAAAGAACATAATATATTAACAGCAGTAGAAACAACATTAGGACTTGAAGAAACTTCTAATAAAATAGAACTAATTTCAAATAAAACAGAATGTGATTTATGAACAGAAAGTTCTAATAATAAATTAATAAAAATAGAAGTTTTATTAGGAAAACTTTTGCATAATTTTTTTAAATTTTCTGCAATACATAAAGCAAATAAATCACCTAATTCACTTATCTCATTATTTTCCATTATTTCTTGAGTTAATTCTAAACTTTCCATAGGAGCAATTTTAGATAAAACTAAATAAGCATTTCTCCTTGTTGCAGTATCATTATCTTTTATAATAATTTCTTTTAATTGATTTGGCATAGTATCAGGAACACAATCACTCCCAAAATTATTTATAAAAGCCATAGTACACATTAATGCATTACTTCTTACATAAGGATGATTATGACTTAAATTTTCAAAAACTGCACTTTTTAAATTTTCTAATATTTCAGGCATAGGTATCTTAGTTAATAATCTTAATGTTCTTCCTCTAATATATTCATTTGGAGAATCTAAATCTTTTCTTAATGTATTACATACTAAAATAAATTCTTCTTTTATTTTTCCATCTTTATTTGTTTTTTCTACTATTTCCCAAAAGAGAAATAATAATTTTTTTATTCTTATATCATCGACTATAGTTAAATGATGAATTGCATTTATCATAAGATCTTGAGGATAATTATCGTCGTTCACCATTGAACCTAATACTAATTTTAAAGCTTCTTCTTTTTCACCTATATCTTTTGATGATATTTTTTTTGTCACTTCTCTATATGATGTTAAAGGCTCTTGATCTATATATATATAACATGGCTTTTCTTTTAAGGTTAAAGATTTTTTTCCTTGGGACATTTTTTAAATATTAATTTTTTGGTTTTTTGATTTTAATTTTTTATTTTTTTTGTGTTAAATTTGTTATTTTTTATTAATATTTATATTTATATTTATATTTATATTTTTTTAACTTTTTTTATATGATAAAATGATTACTATTTTAAATAAAATATTTATTGAAAATAAAGTAGTTTTAATAATTTATATTAAGTTATATAAAAATGGAAAATCATATAGGTTTAAATGATGAAAAATTTATAACTTATAATACTCTTTATACAATGTATATTTTTACTCTCACCGAAACATTAGAGGAACAAATTTTAAAAAATAAAGAACATACTAAAAAAAGTTTTGAAGAATTTTACAATAAAACAATAAAAATTTTTAAAATAGATTTAGTTTCTAATAAATTAGACATTTGGTTAAATAATGATGAATTAAATGCACAAACAATTAAAGATTCATTTGAAATTTATCAAATTATAATTGATATATTAAAAGAATATAAAGATGAGAACTTCTTTTCTCAAATTGAGAAAGATTTATTTTCAAAAGAAGAACTAAATTTTGAATTACTAATATTCAAATTATTAAAATATTTAGAAAACAATTATGATATTAAAAGACTTTTAATTGTAGATTATACTCAAAAATTATCAACGATTGAAATTTATTTTCACAATAAAATAGGTCATTATATAAATAAATTATTAAATTTATATTTTTATCTAATACATATTCTTTTATCATTTCTTTTAGAAAGAAAATTTAGTATAAATAAAATACATCCATTAAAAATTGAAGAAAAAAAAAAAGAATATTGTGAAAAATGTAATTGTATGAAAAAAACCAAAGAAGAATTATTAAGACTTCAAAACATTGTAGAAAAAAGAGAAAATGAATTAATTGAAATAAATAATGAAATTCTTTTGTTTAGAAATGGAAAATTTGAAAAAGAAATAGAAATTGAAAATTTAAAAAAAGAAATAGAAAAGAATATATTAGTAATAAAAAGAAAAGATCAAGCATTGAAAGAAAGTGAAATTGATATTAAATATAAAGATGATTGTATTAAAGATATGGAATTAAGATTAAAAACTCAGAAAAATAATAATAAATCAGATAAAAATAAATTAAAAAAAACAATTGAAACTTTGAAAAATGAAAACGAAGAATTATTAAAGAAAATTGCTCATTATGGTGAAATAAATATTAATTTAAAAAATGAAATTACTTTTCTTCAAAAAACAATTGATTCTCAAAAAAATGAAATTCAAGAAAATAAGAATAAAATAGAAAATCTAAATAAAACAATAAATGATTTATATCAATATAATTATAAATTAGATGTTCAAATTATGGAATATGAAAATTATCTGAAATTAATGTCTTAAAGAGTAATAATGAAAATTATAATAATTTGTTTATTTTTTAAATATACAGTTAAATTATAATAAAATAAATATTATTATTTTTCAAAGAAAATTGAGAATCCTTTTAAGGATTCTTTAAAAATTTTGACTTTCAATAACAAAACTCTTTGTTCTACTAATAAATTATTTTTATCACTAATTGATAAAAATCTTTGGAATTGATAAAATAATTTTTTTTAGGCAAAATTTTTGTGTTAAGACTTTTACCTTTTAATGTATTTTATATTTTACTTTGGTTTCAAAAGGAACAAAATTATTAGATAAATATTCTTGTTTTTCATTATCTGAATTAATGCTTAGACTTCTATGTAAATTTCTTATTGTTAAATTCTTTTAAATTCATTTTTAATTTAAGGAAACTCAAATTCTGATGTTGTAACTATTTCACGGTTTTCGAAAAAATTGAGAAATTTGATATATCATTGTTTATTTGCATTCCTTTTAAATTTTTTATGATATTTATAAAAAATTCATGTTAATATCTAAATATGATTTACTTAAGAAATCATATAATAAAAATTACTTGTGATTTCTTTTTCTTAATTATTTTTTGATATTCAATTTAAATTTTGAGTTATTAAAAGAATTTCTTCTTTTACGAACTAATTTCTTGTTATTATTGAATCTTTGTATACAAGATTTTTTAAGTTAAATTATGATTGATTTGGTAATTTTTTTTCTTCAAATAATTTTTCTTTCTTTTTGTTCAATTATTTCTTGAATTAAAAGACCCAGTCTTATATTTTTTGAACCTAAATAATTTATATTATCCATATTAAATATATATTATGAATTATTTTTTTAAATTTATTTAAATAATTTATTAATATAAAAATTTTTTTTCCTTTTTTATTGATTTTCTTATTAGAAAAATAATATGATTTTTTTTCAGCAAAAAATAAAATTTTTGCAGAATGCCAGGAAGCCAGGAAAATGCCAGGAAAAAAATTCCAGGACAATTCCAAGGACTGGCATTTTCCTGGCAT
>JAJJLU010003850.1:0-27386 GCA_023807065.1 Isotricha intestinalis
GGTAACAATAAGAATAATGTTTTATTAGCTGAAAATATGTTACAATCTGAATTAAATCTTTTATGAAACAAATAATTTAAATCCAAAATTATTACAAAAGAAAATCAAATAAATGAAAAAATTGAAAAAAATAAATGATAAAATGATAAAAAATATATTGATTCTTCTATTATAATAGGAGAAGTTTTAGAAAACAAAGATTTAAGTAATAAAAGTTCGTTTGTAAATTCAAAAAATAACGGTTATTCTTATAATAATTTTAAATTTAAAACTCTTTGAATAAGTGTCAATAAAAAATAAAGATTTAAATTTTTTAAGTTTGAAAGTTAATGTAAATATTACTTTAGAATTCCAAACCAAAATACAGAAAAAAGGGATAAAAAAGTATTAATATGATTTAAAGAATACAGGAATTAGAAAATTTGTTTATAAAATATAATTTATATCTTTTTTATAGCCAAAAATAATATAATCATATTTTTAATTAGAATATTTTAAATATTTATATTGAAAAAAATTGAAAGAATAATTAAAAGATTCATAATAAATAACATTATAAAAATTAAATAAAAAAAAATTAAATTTATAATATATAAAAAAGAAATGATTTTTAATAAGTTAACAATTTTCCTCCTTTTAATAACATCTCTCATAATATCAAAGCCAATAGAAAATCAAGAAAAAGAGACACATGTCTTTCTCCTAACAACAAATTTAACAAAACAAGAAGTAGAAGAAATATTAAATGCACCTCAAAACCCAAATCAATCTTCTCAAAATAAGGCAGTAATAAAAAAACACGATGATGACGATGATGACGATGACGATGATGATGATGATGATGATGACGATGATGATGACGATGATGATGATGATGATAAATATGAATGTTATCATTGTAGAAAATGTAGAAAATGTGAATCTCATAAAAATGGAAATAATGAAAAACATAGTCATCATCATGAAGATAAACATAGTCATGGGAAAAATAATAATGTAAAAAATGAAGTAACTGAAAATTTACCTGAAGAAAATTTAAATAATGTAGAAGATACTTTACCTGAAGAAAATTTAAACAATGTAGAAGATACTTTACCTGAAGATTTAAATAATCCTGTTAATGAAGAAATTATACCTGAAAGTAATTCTAATGTTATTGAAGAAGTTATTCCTGAAAATGGTTTAAATGAAACTATTGTGGAAGAAATTGTACCTGAAGATAACTTAAATGTCCCAGAAGAAAATTTATTACCTGAACCAAATAATAATATTACTGAGGAAATTTCAAATATTACTGAAAATATTAATGAACAAGTAGATAATATTACTGAACAAGTAGAAAATATTAATGAACAAGTAGATAATATTACTGAACAAGTAGAAAATATTGTTGAAGATGTTAATAATACTAAAACTGAAGTTATTGAAGTTATTGACCAAAATGATAATTTAAATCCAAATGCTAAAGCTTTATTAAAGGCTGAAAAAGAGAAAAATCAAAAAGAAAAAAAAGAAAATAAAAAAGAAAAAAATAAAGGGAATAAAGAAGAAAAAAAAGGAAAAAAGGATAAAAAAGGTAAAAAAGAAAATAAGGAAAAAAAGAAAGGAACAAATAAGAAAAATAATAATAAAGTTGAAGTGACTGATTCTATTGATGAAATAATTAATGAAGTTAATAATACTTTAAATGGAACTGTATTTCTTGAATTAGATAATGAATCTAATTCTGGAATTTTAAGTTATTTATTTGGAATTTTTATTATTATTTGTTTTGTTGGTTTAATAATTATTGGAACTCAATATCAGAAATTTGCAGGAAAATTTAATAATGATTATCAAAATGAGTCTTTAACTAATTATCTTTTGCTTGATTCTCTTAAAAAAGATGAAGATTATCCTTCTGTTACTAATTTTTAAAAATATATTAATTTTTAAAATATTTTAAATTTTTTTATTTTAATTATTTTTTATTAGATTAATATAATTAATTATTAAATCATATAAAATTGTTAATAATTATTATATTAAATAAAAAAACAAAAAAAACGAAAAAATCATCAGAAATTATTTCTTTTCATATTTAGCACATTTATCAGCTCCAGGTAAATTATGTAACAATTTAATAACAAGAGGTTCACATAATCCAAATTTTTGAGTACCACTAACAGTGACTTTTTTTCTTTTTTTATCTTTTAAATCATTAATTTTATTACAAACATAAGACCAACAAGCAGTAGAAGACTCTCTAATAATAGGATTATTAGGATCTTCACTAGAAGTTAATTTATATTGAGGTTTAATTCCTCCATCTAAAATTTCACATGTATATTTTGCTCTTTGACCTAAATTGAACATTGATTGATAAACTCTTATTGCTCTATATCCTATTGGAAATAAATTATTTTTACTGTGATAATTATAGTTTTTATATTCTATTTTACCTAAATTTAATAATGTTAATGATTTATTTATCTCCAATGGAAATGTTGGAATTTTGTTTTTTTTGAATTTTAAAAAAAAATTATATAAATAAATCAATCTTTCTAAATATTCTTCTGATGTTAATGGTATATTTTTAAAATTTTGATTTTCTTTTATTTCATTATTTAATGATTTTAATCCTTTTTCTTCTATGAATGATATTAATTCTTTATCATGAATTGAACAATCCCAAAAATCTTCTTTACATTTTTCTGGTTTTGAATTTCCTTTTTTTGTTTCTTGTTTTAATTTTTTCAAACCATCATTAAATAATTTAAAATTTTGAGAAATTATATTTTTTCTTATAAAATCAAACAAATTTAAATTTTTTATTAATTTATCAGTTGTTTCATAATCCAAATTAAATCCATCATTATCAGAATATAATTCTCTTTTTATTTCTTCTTCTAAATTTTCTTCTAAAATTTTTAATTTATTAATTAATTCATCAAAATTTTTTAATAATAAATAATTTTCTTTTTCATTTTTTCTTTCTTGAATAATATTATTTTCTAATAATTTTTCTCTCAAAGAATTATAATCACTTTTTCCTTGAGAATTAATAGGAATTCCAAAATTAATTAAATAATTTACAATATTATTTTTTTCGTCTAAACTAAATATAGTAGATTCTTTAATAAAATTATCTTTGTCATTGTCATTTCCATTTTTAATATTATCATTTTTCATAATCATTTGAGTGATTGTTTTAAGTCTTCGAGTAATAGAATTAGCATTAGGAAATTCTTGGAATGAATTTTTATCTAATATATAAAAAGAAAATTTAGTATCTTTTCTCATTAAACTATAATTACCATAACCATATTTATATGTTCCTCTTAATAAATCTATATCATGTATTCTTTCCCAATAAAAGCAAGGTTTATGGCCAAAATAAATATTTGAAGGAAGAAAATTTAATAAATTATCCCAAATATCATTTGTTGAATTTATTTTTGATTCATTATAATTTTCTTCTTCTTCATTTATATTTTCTATTTGGAAATTTTCATGTAAATTTTTATTGCTTATTATTTCATTTTTAAACTTTTCTATTGTTTGATTTATTATATATAACAATTGAATTCTTTTTCCCCATATTAATGCTCTTTTTTTTATTAAATTTCCCCAATCTTCTATTGAAGGTAAAATATATGGTTCATTATTTTTTTCTTCTATTAAATTTAATAAGAATTCTTTAATATTTTCCTTGTTTGATGGTAATAATTCCATTATACATCGAATAAAGGAATTTGACATTACTTTTAATTCTAAATTTGATTTTTCATTTAACACTCCTCCTGAGTTTATTCTTATTTTATTCCATCTATTATATCCATATAATAATATATATTTTTTCAAAGAAAATTTTTCGTGAATTGTCCATTTTTTTAATATTGAATTATCTGGAGGATAATTATTTGGAAATCTTAAATCATTTAAATTTTTCATATTTTCATTTCCATTTATTAAATTATTTTCTAAAGATAATATATCACTTTTATTTATTATATTTTCTTTTCCTGAAGAGAAAATAAATGTATATAAATGATCATGACGACAAATTTGACAATCAAATGCAATTTTATCATTTGATTTTATTGTTAATATTTTATTATTGTCATCTTTATTTCGAGGAAAAGGTTTTGAATTTATATAACAACTTCCTAAAATTTGCAATTTATATTCTCCTTCTTTAAAAAATAATATTAAATGATAAGGGAAAACCCTTTTACAATTTGTTAATATTAATTTATTTTTTATTTTATGTTCTTTTAATTCTTTTAATTGATTTGCTTTTGGTTTATTTATATTTATTACTATTGTTTTCCCTATAAAAGATTTACTATCTTGTAATATTTTGTCATCTATTTCTTTTTTTGAATATCTTCCTAAAACAAGAGGTAATTCTCTAATATATAATTCTTGTCCTGAAGTTACATCAATTATTTTTCCAAATATTGAATCCATTTTTTTACTAATATTATTTGTTCACATTAAATTTATAGTAAATTTTTAAGAAATTATTTTATAAAAAATGAATTTTCAAATATTTAAAATAAATTTGTAAAAATTTTATATATTATTAAGTAATTCTCTCTAATCATTAAAAAAAATGAAATTAAAATATGAATAAAAAACAAAAATTAATTTTTAAAAATTGTTTAAAATAAAACTTCTTAACTCATAGTCCCACTAGGTTCATCGAAATCCCATTCTCCTTTTTTTTCAGTCCCATCAGCTAAATACAAAATTCCTTTTCCAACTCCCATTTTAAATTCTCCTTCAAATTTATCTTTATTATGAAAATAAAAAGTCCCAGGACCATCAAAATCATCATTTTTATAATAACCTTCATATCTATTTCCATTATGATACCATTTAGTACCTTTACCATTTTTAGTACCTTCTTTAAATTCTCCTTCATATCTATCTCCATTCTTATATATAAAAATTCCTTTTCCATCTTTTACATTATTTTTAAATGTTCCTGTGTATTTTCCTCCACTTTTTAATAGAAAAATTCCTTCTCCATCTTTTTTATCATCTTTCCAATATCCATCATATTTATTCCCATTTTTATATATCATTACACCTTTTCCTTCTTTTTTATCACCTTTCATTTCACCTTCATATTGATCTCCATTTTTGGATAATACTTTTCTTATTGGAAAAGTACTTCCTCTTTCATTATCATTAAAAAAATCTCTTGTGTTTGTTTTATTTTCTGAATTGTATTCTGAATTTTCATTTGTTTGACTGTCATTTTTTCTGTAACTACTGTCATTTTCATAAAAGAAAGAATTTGAATGATCATAATAATTTGAAGAGAATAAACTTGCTTTATTATTTTTTAAAATTTTTATTATTTCATTTATTTCTATTCTTTCTTTTGGGTTTTGTTTTAAAATTTTAGGAATTAAATCAAGTAAATCTTGAGAATAATTATTATCTTTAAATTCAGGATAAATTGCATTTACAATGTTATTATACATTTCTAATTGATTATTCACCATAAAAGGATTTTTTAATGAAATCATTTCATATAAAATTACTCCTAAATCCCAAATATCAGTTTTATAATCATATCCTTTACCTAAAATAAGTTCAGGACTAAAATAAGGCAAAGTTCCAACTTGAGTAAATGCTTCACTTTTATCATCTAAATTTTTGGAAATACCAAAATCTCCTAATTTAACATGATTATCTTTTGTTAAGAAAATATTTTTTGGTTTTAAATCTCTATGAATAATATTTCTTTCATGAATATACTGAATAGCAGAACAAATTTCTAAAAACCATGAAACTATTTGTCCTTCAGAAAAAGATTCTCTTTTTTTTATTTTTTCTTTTATTCTCTGACTTAAATCTCCTCCATCTGCATATTCCATTTCCATAAATGCATAATCTCTGTCAAAAGAAAATTTTTTGAAATTTACAATATTTGGATGTTTGAAATCTGATAAGAGAAATCCTTCCTGAATCATATATTGTTTTTCTTTTTGATCCATTTCTTTCATGTCTATTTCCTTAATTACTGAAATTACATGATTTTCTTTGTTTTCCACAAGAAAAGCTTTTCCAAAGCCTCCTACTCCTAAAATTTTTTTACATATATATTTCTCATTAAGTGGCGAGTTTTCTCCAAAAGACATTTTTTTATTATTTTTATTAATTCTATAAATACTATTTTTTCTTCCTAAATAAAAATAATTATAAAAAAAATTGATGAATATATTTAAAATATTTATTATAAAAGAAAATAAAAATGAATAAAAATAAAAAACCTCAAATTAAAAAAATAAATTATTGTTTGAGTGATAAGAACATAGCAACACCAGCTTTAATCCAGACACTTTGTGGTCTATCAGAAGGTAATTCGACGAATAAAATATAATTAGTAGAATGACCAGTAGTACTTAAAGTACCAGCTCTAGAAAGTACTTTATATAAAGGACAGAAGTAAACACCTTCTGTAGGCAAAACTCTATTAGCAACTGGGATAAAGTGAATCATAGGAACATCAGTATATAATTCTTTTGGTAATGAATCATCTAAAATATGAGTGTCATAATTCCATCTTGCCCCTTCTAAAAACATTCCATGTACATAAACTCCATTTTCAGGTTTTGATGTTATATCACTTGGTTTTTTATCATCTAAAATTTTGAAATCAAATGTTAATAAATCTATTGCTGTTTTTGAAGATCTTGCATAATTTTGTAATACTGCGGTCATAAATGCTTGTGGGAAAGAAAATCCTGAGAACCAGAAAGTATTTGGTGTTTTACCTGAAGAAATCCATTCTTGGAAGAATTTTATTCTTTGATCTAAATCTATTAACCATGAACTTAATGGTTTAAGTGAAAGGAAGACTTTACTCCATGATGAAGGTACTTGATTAATATATAAACTTTGAGACATTTCTTCTGTTTCTTCATCCATTACAATTCTACCTGTTAATCCTTTTTCTAATGTAACTATTGAGGTTTTCATTACATTAAGTAAGACATTATATCTAATTACTTCTTGTAACAAGACTGTGTTAAGTGATTCATTATAATCAGTTGGGAATTGTTTAAATACAGCTTCTCTATCAAATGGTTCTGGTGTTTTCTTCCTGATATCATCTAACAATTCTAATATTTGACTTTCTTGACTTTTTCCACCTGATGAGGATTGTCTTGGTTGAATACCCAATACAGTATTTAATAAATCAGCTCCTTCATTTTGTGCTGTAATTATATCTGCATTGTCATGTAAACCAAAAACTTCTGGTTCACTGTTTACTGGAAGATTTTCTATATATGTTAAATATGCATCATGCTCTCCTGGTTCTGGACAATAATATGTTCCACTTTTTGAGAATTTATATTTTGAATATTGGAATATTTTTTCATTTAGATATGTATTTAATATTGTTTTAATTAATCTTTGATCTTTATCATCTGTAACACGACCTCCATAATTAATATCTCCTATTAAATAATCCAAGACTTGGTATGGAATATTTTCATATTCTTCTAAGAAAATTTTTATTTGTTTTCTTGAGACCATCCAATCTTCATTTGTGAAATCATATCTTACATTCCAACCAATAGGACCATATTTTCTTCTATCTTGTACAATTGCATGGAAGAATGATAAACCGAATAAGAGAGTCTTATATTCATTTCTCTTAAGACAATCATCTTCTAGATCTTTAGGTTCAATTTTCTTATAATTTCTTAATATATTATTTTTCAAACCTTTGGGAGGTTCTACAGTAATTTTAACTGAATTTTGTAAAATACTAACAGGGAAAAATGGATTTGACATTGAAGTTAACCATAAACGGAAATCTTTGTCAGGCCAATTTGTATCAAAGTTTTCTACGATTTCTTCAAGTTTACTCATGAAACTTTTTGCAAGATGGCAATTTTGTAAAAGAACCCAACCTCCTCTTGTTCTCATATCTTCTAATACTTTCATAGCTTTACCTTCTTGACCTCTTCCCAATGATACAGTATCGAATTTATTTTTATCATAACCTTGATCTTCTGCAAATTTCTTGATATCATTTATTGGGTCTGAACCTGGTGATAAAATAAATATTAACGGAACAATATTTGATGATTGTTTATATGATTTTGCCAATTCAAATGGTGGAGGTTCTATAAATTCTTTACCTATATTATTTTCAATCCATAATTGAATAGCATTGATTAATTTATCAGGACGAATCATTTTAATAATCATTAATTTAATGAAATGAGAAGTTTTATTAAAATTATTAATTTTTTCTTCCCATTCATCAGGTAAAGGATCATTTTGAGGAGCATGACTGTCATATAGGTCTTTCCAAGAGTTAGGTTTCTTCATAAAGTGATTTTCAATACCTTTTGTTTCTTCAAAATTATGCTCCATATAATATAATTGTCTATAAAAAGTAGGCCATTCATTTTTATTAATCCAGTCTGTTGGATTTGATGGAATTTCAACATCTCCACTTGGACCTGCTAAAAAGTATCTCCATTGATCATTTGGAATTGATACTGCATGATCTGTTGTTCCTACTATTATTTTTTGACAGATTACAAAGGAGAATAATAACTTATCTTTTTCAAATAATGATCTACATACATTTTCATATAAATTTTTAGTGAAAATTTTATTCAAATTTGCTATTCTTATATCTTTGTTGTTTGAATTTGGTGTTGTTTTTATTGAAAATTCATATAATTTACTGAACCATTGAAGTGAGAATTGGTACATTGGATCAATTGATGATAAATCTAATGTAGCAAAGAATAAAATTGATGATCTTTCTGCAGCTGGACGATATTTTTCTCTTTCTTTATCAATTTTAATTGTCGTTTCTTTTGATTCTTCAATTTTCTGTGAAATTTCTTCTGATTTAGTTTTACTTTCTTTAAGTTGATCAATTAAATCATCATTTTCTAAGAATTTAGCAATATTACCTCCTTCTAAAGCATTTAAGATTTTATCTTCTGTTGCTTTTAATTCTGCCATTGATTCGAAATTTTCTATTAAAATAGCATTTTTTCTTTGCTCTAATTCAGGCATTTCATTATTAATAAGAAGTGTCATCATTTGTTCTTGTAATCCTTGTGGAGTAATACCAAAGTTTACTATTGTTACTTTCACAAATGTTTCAGGTGAATAATGTGGATTTGGAATTGTTGTTGATAAATGAAGTTTAAATTTATTTGACCATGGAATTAAATCTTCTCCTATTTTTATTTCTACACTAGTACCAGTTTGAATAGTTTGTTGATTTAAAATTGGTTCTAATGTTGGGTCTAAATTTTCAGAAACATTTTCTAACAATACCCACTTTTCAGCTCTAATAGCACCTTTAATTAAATTTAAGAAGTTTTGATCAGAAGCTTTAATAACAACTAAACATTCTTGTCTCTTACCGAATTTTTTAATATAATTAGAACCTTGATTTTGAGGATCAATCATTAAAGGCCATCTTCTAGTATTTTTAATAATAATACCATTTTCAATACTTAAATTATCATTAGGTAACCCATTAAGTTTCCATTCATTAACTTCAATTGGATTTTCAAGTAATCCTTTCATAGTGATTCCATCAGTGTGAATAATATTTAATTCTTCTATTTTCTTTCTCCAATCATTTTCTAAATTAACACGATATGAATAAATAAATGGTCCATTATAACAAATAGCTGCTGCTGCCATTAAAGAATCTCCTGCTAGATTTGACACTTGTAATTTAAGATCTGCTACATTTTTTGTCCAACGGGCTTGCTCTCCTGAAAGTAATGAAATTAAAAGTGTGGCTCTTCTTAATTTTTCTTCAGCTGTTTTTACTTGCTTTGATAAACTTGCTTGTTCATCCATTGCTTTCTTATAATTATCATCCAATTGACGAACTTCTTCTTCTGCTTCTCTACTTTGTTTAATTGCACTTTCTTTTGCTCTTATTGAATTGTTTTTATCTTCTGTTGCTTTGTCGAATTTAATTTGAACTGGTTGAATAATATTTTCAAAATTTTCTAAATATTCTGCTAAAAGCATCATATATTCATACATACCAACTAAAGATTTTGCTGCATTTTCAATTATTTTCTTAGTAACTTTACGATATGTGAAATATTTAACTAATTCTTTGATATGTGATTTCATTGGATCAACTTCTAATATTTCTATTGTATCACAGAAATTTCTTAGTTTCTTAAGTAATTCTCCTGTTTTGTTAAATTCTATAAATGCTAGTGCTTTTTTAATATCATATGCTTTTGTTCCATCTGGATTTGTTTGGTCTTTAAGTTCATATTCTTTTATCTTCCAATCATTACCTGCTAAAAAGATAAGAAGACCAGTGAATAAAATTTCTCCTCCTTCTGTTAATTTTTTATATGAATTTGATTCTTCTAAATGTTGTGGTTGGACTTTATTAATTGAATTCTTTGCTTTTATTATAAGTGGACGTACTTTCTCTTTTTCTGCTTCACAAATTGCTAATGTGGCTGTACATTCTTCATCTAATTTTTTGGCTTTTTCTTCTTCTTCTTGGGCTGTTGCTTTTTTCTTTTCGGCTTCTGCTTTTTTAACTGTTAAAACTTTCACCAATTTTTCCGTTTCTTCTGTTGCTTTTTGTAAAAGAGGTCTTTGTTTTTCAATTTGTTCTTGCATTTTTCCTACTTCTACATTAGCACTATTAAGAACAGTTAAACCACTTTCAAATCTGTTTATACTCTTATTAAATTCTTTTGTTTTTGCTTGAATAATTTTACTATATAAAGAAAGTAATTCTAAATATGAAGTTGGAGTTAAATATACAAAACGTCTCATTTGTTCTGAATATGATTTACTTTCACCTTCAACTCTCTTATGAATAAATTTAAATGCATCAACAACTTTAGGTATAGTTTCATCATCTAAACCAAGAGAGTCTTCTTTGAAATTGTCCATAGCAACACTTTCCAAAGCATCTTCAGGCCATTCACTAAACCAATCAAGAGTACAACAGTTGACTAATGAAGGGAACATTCTTAATCTATTAATAAAAGCTCCACCTAAAGGACTCATAGCTAAAACAACATGAATATGTTTTTGAACACGATTCAAGTATACTTTCATAACATTACTTTCCATTAAATTACCATATTTAGTCATGACTTCAGCTCTAACAGCATTAATAATAGCATCTTTATCACTTTGTTCTGCATAAATATTAGGAACATCACCAGTATTTAATATACCATTAATATATTCTAACATAAGACCATGAATTAATTGTGTATCTACAATAAGGAATGTTTGACTTCTTTCTTCAATACCTGCTTTCATTAAACATTCTTTCACATTCTTTCCAAAATCTGACATACCGTAACCTTTAACAACATCTATTTGATAACAATCATATGTATTGATAAATGTAGCTAAACGTGCTAATGATTGTCTTCCTGAACCTCCTACTCCTAGTAATAATGCATTACCTTGTGGTTGACGTAGTATACGACATATACGTGAAACATGTCCACAAGCATCTAAGAACATTACTAATTTTAATTTTTTCTTTTTACCATCTTCATTGTATTCTTCTAAACGTTGATTAATTCTTTTAATAAATGCTGGGATATCTGTCACTAAATTATAATTTCTCTTTGAATATGCATCAGCACCCATAAAATCACAATATATAATAGTTTTACCATATTGATATAATTGTTCTTCATTTGTTCCAAAAACATCATTTGCTCCTTTATCTAGTAATTCTTTTAACCAATTTCTATCTTGATCATTAATTAAACGATCACCAAATACTCTTGTCATTTCATGCACCCAAATTCTAGCAACATCACATCTTTCTTTTGAAATTTCTAATGTAAGAGAACTGACACCTTGAAGTACTTTTGAAATATCTCTTAAGTTGAAAATATAATGCATTTTTGCAGGTGTTGGTAACATAACATTTTTAATTTCTTTATAATCTTGAAGAGTAATGTTGATAACATCATTAATAGCACCTTTAACTTCTTCAGAGAATTTTGCAAGGAAGAAGTTAAGAATAGTACTGAAAATCATAGAAATAGACATATCATCTAATTCATTGTAAGTAATTAAATTAAAGTGTCTTTGGAATCTTTGAGATAAATAATTTCTTCCACCTCCAGGAAGTCCCATAGCACCTAATAAAATAATATTTTCAACAGTAATGAATTGTTTATTAATTAAATTATACCAACCTGAATGATCTAACCATTGTCTAAGTAATTCAATAGGTGGTTGTGCTCCAGAATCTTGTCTGACAGGCATATTTAAATCATCAATGAAAATAGCAGCTGGTTTTTCAGGAGCATATCTACCTCTACCTCTTCTTTGGATTTTACCTTGAATAGTTTCTCTTGTTTGTCTTGCTGTTGTTTGAGCTGAGAAATTCATTATAATACTCATATACTTTTCCCCTAATCCTTTTGTTAATACTTCATTTACATTAATTGTTTTTCCTGTTCCTGTTGGTCCAGTTGTTATTACATGTTTATTTGAAACAATTAATTGTTTAATTACATATGAATTACGTACACTATCTGGTGTTGGTACTATAATTTCAGTATAACCAATATTATGAGGTAATTGTAATTTTTCTATTATATTTATCCATTGTATCCATTCACCTTTTTCAGCATCGAATAAATAATCATAACATGTTCCACTTTTTGGTAATTCAAATCTTTTTTCTATTACTTTTTCTGACATTAATTGACGGAAGTGTTCATTGAATTTGGCTCTTCCTTCTTCATTTGTTGTTACTCCAACTCCCCAAATGATTGCAAAATAGAATATTCCTTCTAATACATCATCTACTTGTCTTACATCATCATCCATATTTTTAAATTGAGCTTCTTGAGATCTGAATTTATCAAAGAATGTATCTATTATTCTCATTACACTTGATGCTAAATTATTATCTACTGTTGGACATGGTTCTTTCACTTTTCTTCTAACAAAATAAACTAAATCATCTAAATAATTATCAAATAATTGAGTAAGTTTCTTATTAATACTTTCAATTGGATTTTCTTTTTTCTCAACTGTTTTTTTCTTCTTTTCTTTTTCTTTACCTCCTTTCTGTTGATTTTGTTGTGCATTATTAGCATTATTTCTAGCAAGAGTTTCTAACATTTCATTTAATTTTTTAATCCAACATATATATAATGGTTGAATACCAAGAGAAGAAGGTTCCATATAAACCATTCCACATCTACTGACAGTAGCAGGTGAGGCAACAACTAAATCTTCTACTTCAAACATAATGGTAATCATATCATTAAGTAAGATAATATCAGAAGAAGCTAAACATAATTTCTTAGAATCATCAAGTACACTATTCATATCTTCAATCCACATAGCATCAACAGGACCATCGAATATAATCCAATATTTAGTTTTACCTGCTGTATCTCTCTTACATTCATTAATAATCACTGGGACAATACCAAAAGACCATTCTCCAGTATCTGTATTTTGTTCTGAATATAATTCTGCATGAGTAATAGCTTTTGGATTTATAATGTTAGTTTGAGTTTTAAAGAATGTTTTGTCATCTGCTAAACGAGAAATGGCTTCTTTTAATACATTATAATTTGATGTTTTTCCACCTCCAGCTGGACCGACTATCATTAAACCATGTCTTACTTGTAAAGTATCATATAATTGAATAATTTTGTCTTTAAATGCTTGAGAGGAAATTAAATTATATTGTGATGATTCACATACTAAATCAACTTGATTAAGTAAATCTCCATAATCAATTTTAGGTCTTGTTGTTCTTGGGAATAAGTCACTGATAATATTTCTAAATAATGGAATATCTTCTTTAACAAATTTAGGTACATTAACATCCTCTAAAGCTCTTAATAAAAGTTGATCTTCTGGTTTGTCAGTTTCAGTTCTTTTTAATCTTCTTGCAGCATTTAATACAGATTTAACTGCTCTCATTCCAAAATCGTAATGACCTTGAGTAGATAATTGTTCAGATGATAATTTCATAGTAGAAACAACTTTAGTTGCTAATTCATTAGCTTGAACATAACCAGAAGAATAAAGGTTAATTTCTGCAATTAATTTATAATCGGGAACCATCATAGAAATTGATCTAAATAAAGCTTTTAAGTTATCAGGTAATTCTGTTCTTCCAGCATAACCTGGGTTCATAGTAATAAATACACAGAATGTAGGAAGAATTTTAATGGTACTTCCTTCGAAAACAATTTCAGTTTGATTTTTATCTTTAGCTCCAAATAATGTTAATAATTGTTGGGCAATGACAGAAAGCACTTCAATATTAATTCTATTAAATTCATCGAAACAAATCCATGCACCACAACATGCTAAACCTTTAAAGAATTTCCCAATCATAACATAATCTGTATCATCAGAGCAATTATATACAATACATAATTTACCTAATGTTCTTGCAAGATCTTTTGTTGTTTCTGTTTTACCTGTTCCTGCAGGACCAGCAGGTGCTCCTCCTAGATTAAGTCTTAAAGCACCCATAAGTGTTAAATTACATTTATCTGTTAAAGGAGTAATAACAAGAATTTCAGCATTACCTACATATTCATATCCATAAGGGAAATCTGTTTGGACTGATTTAACTACACAATTATATTCATCAGGTTTAAGTGATTGATCCCAATAATATCTCATTTGCATTATCCAATCAAATGCATTTGTTCTTTGTATATTTTTAGAAACTAAATTCTTCATAACATTTGAATTATGGACATCTAAAGTAATTAAATTAGCTAAGTTAATACTCATAACTCTTGTTTGTTTTTCTCTGACTAAATCAACAAGATCTAAAATACGAGATTCATATTCATGAATATAATCTTCTAAAGTATGATCCATAATATGTTTTTCTACTTCTTTAGTCCACATAATCTGATTGACTGCCATAATTAATTGACCTGGATGATGTTTGACCCATTCTTTTCTTGGATTTTTTAAATAATCTTCTACACTAAGTGACATATAATAATGTACTGTTTTAAACATTTGTCCTTCTAATTTTTTCATCCATTGTTCTACATTTTGACCATGAATTGTTACTTGCTCACATAAATCTAATTTTTCTCCAAAACGAGATAAAATTGCAGTAATGTACATATCATCTTTTAATGTAATTGAATCAATAGGTTCAAAAATTTTATTAACATTATCTTTTACTTTTTTAATATCTTTTGTTTGGGATAAAATTTCTAAAAATTGTGCATTTGAAATGAAATAAAATCTTGGGAAAATTGCTCTTTTCTTTTCCATATAATCATTAAGTCCTTTTTCTACATTTTCAAGGTTATTATTTGCATCTTTTAATTTTTCAAACAAACCTTCTTGTAAACAACACTGTTTAACATTTCTATTAGTATTTAAACTATTCATTAAATCTTGCCACATACGATCAGTCATTTTAAATTTCTTATGTTCATAAGGAATATCTTTAGCAATATCACCACTGTCAAAAACAGGTTGTAAATAAATCCAACTTCTTTGAACTTTATTCCATTCTTCCAAAACCATAGAAATTAATAATAAATCTTTATTCCATTTGGTAATTTGTTCTGCAAAAGGTCCTTTAAATGGACTTAAATCTAATTGTTGAACATCCATAATATCAGTATCTAATTCTTTATTAATATCATTCCAATTTGAAATTGTTGGTAATTTTGTTAATTTATGTTCTGTCAATGCGAAGAATATATCTTTCCATTTTTTATCAATTGCTATTAATTGTTCTTCTATTTTAGCTTCTCTATATGCTTTCTCACCAACATCAGCACAAATTTCTAAATGTTTAATCATTCCTTCATCTAAAATATTTTGGAATGTAAATCCTTTACGTGGAGTACAATCAATTCCAGTTTTTTTCTTAATTTCTTCCCAATGTCTATCTTTTAATCCTCTAGTTAAAGCAACAGCTAATTCACCTTGTGGTTTAAAATCATCAACTTTCTTCTTATATTTAAAGCAAATATTAAAAATAGCTTCTTCAACATTTTCACTTTTAAATCTTGAAAGAGCCATATTGAAATTTTTAGTAAGTTCTGTAATGGTATTATCAATTTCATTACCATCTAATAAACTAAAATCACCTTCTAACCATCTTTTTTGTGATGAATTCCAACGATCTAATCCAACCCATAAATTATAATATGGTGCTAACATACCATCTAATTCTTGAATTTTTGACCAATCTGTTCTTGGTTTTCCAAATAGCATTTCTCTTTCATTATACATTATACCATCTTTCTTATATTCTTCTACTTTCCCTTTTATATATACTGCTAATGTCTTTGCTGATTCTGCTTTACTTTCATCATTATATTTTGCTAATTCATGAATATTTGCTTCTAAATTATTGATGTTATCCATTAATTCATTTACTTTTTCTATTTGTTCTTGAGCTAATTGTTCTTTTTTCTTTTCTAATTGAATTAATTTTTCCTCTTTTATCATTTCTATATCTGTTGGTCCTCTCATTAAATTCATTCTCTGTTCAAATTGGATATAATCTAATTTTACATTAAATCCATCTAATATATTATAAATTTCTTCTACTTGAACAGTTCTTTCTTTTAATTTATTTAATTCTATTGGAATTGTTGCAATATAATTTTGAACTTCTTTTAAGTCATTAATTGTAATAACTTCTCTTGTGATTTCATGTGCCATTTGAGCATAACCTGTTTGAATATTTCCATTTAAGTCTTTTGCTTTTTCTTTTAAATATTCCATTTCCATATCAGCTAATTTATTAAATTTACTTGCTAATTCATTTCTATATTCTCTTGCATTAATCATAAAGAATGAAACATGAATGACTTTTGGAATTTCATTTAAAATTTTCTCTTCTTTTTTCTTATTTTCAATAATATCTTCTTTAATTTTTTGATAAGTCCAAACTCTATCTTCAACATCTTTAGTTTCATCATCTTTAATTTCTTTTAATCTATGGAAAGGGTCTAATTCAATTAATTCTTTATATTTCCCGAAAGTTTCTAAATAAGGTTTTAAAGGCTCACAAGCTTTTTTAAGTGATTCAACTAAATCTTCGTATTGTTCACAAATCCAAATAGCATCTTCATTAAGTTCAAAACCTTCTTTAATTTCTTCTTTTGTTTTGGGAGCTGGTTTTCCTCCTTTAGGTCTTGTTATAGTTTTCAAAGGAATACCATTTTTACCAGCTTTAATTAAATTAGGAAGTAAAAGAGGTTCAACTTGACTTATTTTTTGCATTCTTTCAAGTCCATCATCAAATATTTGCATAATATCTTTTACTAAATCAGCTTCTTTTGTTGTATATTCTAAATTTTTTTCATCTTTTTTAATTATATTAATTTGAAATAATGCCATATATTTATTTGTGTCATAAAAGAAATCATCTTCATCACCCATTGCTTCACTTGGTTCTTTTGTTGGTCCACTTTCTACTTCTTCTACATTAATTAAATCATTTGTGGTGTTCATTTCTTCTTCTATAATTTCTTCTTTAAATATATTATTTACATCGTTTACATCTTTTATTTCCACTTTCTCTGGAATGAAATGTTGGAAAAATTTAACATAATTGCTCATTGATTTTGTTACTAATGAATGAAGCACATCTTGCATTAAACATTTTACTACTGTCATATATTTTTTTAATTTTAAATATTCATATATTTCCTTTGATGCTACATTTAAATTAAAACTACCTTTTCCTACTCCTGTTAATGATTTTTCTAATGTATCTTTTATTATTTTTACCCATTCATCTAATTTCTTTCCTACATTTATTATACTTGCTTTTTGACGAGATTTAAATTCTTGAAGACGAAGTGGTTTTTTTATGTCGAAATTAAAAATTGTGTTTGAATTCTTTATTTTATTACATTCTTCTTTTATTTTTTGTAAACAATCTACAATTTCTTTTTTACAAAATAAAGTTTTGAAAGTAAATGATTTATATGATGTAATATAATTATATGGAGGAATTGGTTCAAGTCCTTTTTCTCTTACTTCAATTTTGTGAATATCTGGATTATTAATAATTTCAGGAGGTAATTTTAAATTATCAATAATTAATAAATTAGATAAATTTGAATAGTAAAATTTGTCGAAAATAATTTTGTTTGTAGTTCTTAAATAATTATTATTCAAATCTCTTAATAAATCATCAACATTTTTTTGATCCATTTTTAAAAAAGGTAATTTTTTAATATTATTTTGTAATCTTTTCCTAACATCTTCGTTAATATCAGGTAAATTTTCATTTAACATTCTATCAACATATAAATTATATCTAATAACGCTTTCAGCATTTTCTCTTGCTTCACTTGCTAACTTAACTTTTTTACAGAATAAAAATGGATTTTCAGCATCAAAGAGTAAGTAAATTTTACTAAGAGCACAAGTTTCTTTAGGTTCAGCATCATTATCCCAAATACCTTCATATTTTTCAGTATCTTTATTATAATTATTAATTAAAACTCTTTTCCAAGTTCCAACACCATCTCTATCTCTATATAAACCAACACCTTGAATATATAATTGTCCTAATTCAGGATCTTGTGCTTTAATAATCCATTCATCAGCAGTAAAAATATCTAAATCTTTATCTTCAAAGAATTCTAAAGGTAACCATGAATCTAAAGGACTCACAGTACTAAAATCAATATCTACTTGTTTTAATAATGTTTCTATATTTATTGTTGCATATACTTTCCTCATACGATCTATCATTACTTTACGTGGTGGACGACCATCAATTAATTCATGAGGCTCATTTGCTTTTGGATTTATATATGCTATTCCTTCTCTTTTACTTGAATATTTACCATTCATTATTGCATATGCATCTTCTTTTATTGGATCTAATTCCTTATAATCTAACTTTGTGTAATTTTCACTTTTAATATAGTAATTTGGTGGAAGTTGAGGTATTGAATTTTCTTTACTGTTTTCATATTCATTTTTAAACATATTTATTTCTCTTTGTGCTATTCTTGGATTTTGGATTCTTGGAATATTTTGTCTATTATTTCCTGTTAAATTTGGTTGATTCCAAAAATATCTTTTTTGATTTAATGATTCATTTTGAGATATTTTTTGATTTCTTATAAAAAGATTATCTTTTGGACCGTGATGCTTTGGAGTCTCTTCTTCTTCTTCTTGTTTATCATTTTCTACTTTCTCTTTTTGCTCTTTCTGAGTCTTCTTCTTCTCAAGAGCTCTCTTTTGAATTGGGTTTTCCTCAGCTTCAGAACCTTGATTTTGAGGTTTCTCGCTTTGGGATTGATCTACCTGAGGATTTTCTATTTGTGGCTGAACTGGTTGTTCAGATTCATTTTGAGGTTTTTGTTCATTTGGTGAACCCTCGCTCATTTTTGATTATTAAATTTTGAAGAAGTTATAATTTAAATATTATTTTTTTAGCTTATTTTTTTTTGGATTTTTTTCTAAATTTTATTTTTATTTTTACTTTTTAATTTTAATATTAAAAATTTAATCAGACTCAAATAAATATTTTAATTATCATAAATTTATAATTTGACCATTTCATTTTTATGATCCCCATTAGAATTAAATCTATTAATTGTAATGTCATAATTATAATTATAATACCCATAACAGTAATTATAGATCAATGAAGTTCATTGTAAAATTGTTGGTTTTTAATGCAATTTCAAATGAAAAGAACAAAATTAAATTTCCTAATTCAACATAATTCCACCAAATTTGAAAATGTTAATGTTTTTTTAAAGGATGATAAAATGATATTAGGAAAAGAATATCTATTTTATTTATATATTTATGTAAATATTATAAAATATTTTAATATTTATATTTTTTTGAAAAAGTAAAATTGTATTAAATATTTATTAAATAAATAATTTTTTGTTTGTTTAAAAATATAATATTGTGAAAGAGATATTTTATTAACAAAAATCTAATATTTTTATTGTTACTATTGTTTTTGAATTCAATTCTTTTAATATTTAACTAAATTAATTTATTTTTTCTCTATAATTTTTATCAATAATTTTAGATTGATTTACTAATATCATTAATAAATCATTCATTAAAAGATTTTTTTTATAATTATTTTCTTCACTATGAAATGTAGATAAATTCTTTATTTCATTATCATGATTATTTATATTATTTGTATTATAATCATTATTAATATTATTGTCATTATTATATTTATAATTATTGTTATATTGTAAATTCATATTACTTTCATAATCATTCATATATTTTTTTAGTGAATCTTTTTGTTCATTTTTTGAAATTATATTATTCATTTCTTTATTTTCTTTCTTTAAAAAATTTAAATTTCTTTCAAGTTCATTTTTTTGATTAGTTAATTCATTAATAGCATTTTCCTTTAAAATAACATTTTGTTTTTTCTCTTCAATTTCATTTTTTAATATTAGAATTTCATTATTTTTTTCACTTAATTCTCTTTTAATATTTTGAATATCAAATTCTAATTGTTTATTTTTTAAATCTAAAGAATCATTTTTTCTTTGTAAATTACTATTTTCTTTCATATAAATATCAAATTGGGCTATATTCGATGAATCTTCATTTTCATTTTTTACATTTTGACAAATTCCTTTTAAATAAGCATTTTCTCTTTGTAATTGTTCATTTAATAAATTTAATTCTCTAATTCTTTTAGTATCATTACTACTATTTTTTGTAAGTAATTTTAAAGTATTAGAATTAAGTGAATTTTCTAATTCATATATTCTTCTTTCAGAATTTTCAATTGTTTTTTGTTTTTGTTCTAATTCTTTAATAATTTCTTTTTCATTTGAAGATAATAAATTACTTAAATTTTTATTTTCTTCATTAAATCCTAATGAGAAAAGTCCTTCTAATTCTAATTCATTTATTTTCTTTTTTATTTTCATTTCTCCCGGAAATAATTCAAATACATATTTTATTAATTTAATTAATTTGTCATAAATAAATCGAAGTTTTTTAATTTCTGTATTTACTTTCTCTTTTTCTGACGATATTTCTGAGTTTTTATTTTCTAAATCTTTTTTATTTTTGGTTAAAATTTCATTTTCATTAACCAATTTTGAATTCTTTTTTTTTAAATTTGTCATTTCATTATTTAAATTTTCTTTATCATTTATTATTTTTTTTATTTCATTGTCTCTATCTTTCAAAGAATTCAATAATTTATCATAATTTGTTTGAGAAATTAAATAACTTTTTTCTTTTGGTAAAGCATTTTTTTGACAAGGTTTCAAAGTTTTATTATTAATTTTATAGGTTTCAGGAATTGCTATTTTATAATTTTTATCTAATTTATATTCAAATGCTCCTGCATCTATATATTCATTTTTATCATTAATGTTTTCTTTCAATTTTATTAATGAAGAATTTATACTTTTATCAACATTTTCTTCTTCTATCAAATTAAATGGTAATCTTTGTTTCTCTGATGTTAAACCACTTGATTCATTAAATTTATAATTTATTTTTATTTTTCTCATTTTATTTTCTGGAGTTTTATTTCTCCCCAAATTTGATTTTGAGTTTTTTTTCATAAAATCAATTTTATTGTTATTAAAACTTCCTTCCATTATTATTAATTATTTGAAATAATTAATTTTTTATTTTAATGTGTTAAAATGTAAAATATAAAAATGAATTTCTTATTTAATTGAAAATTTAAGTGGAAAACTAATAATTATAATTTAAATGAAAGTCAAAGAATAAATAATAATTAGAATATTTTTATCTTAGAAGAATGCTTTCAAAATATATTATTCTTTAATGAAGAAAATGATATTATTAAACAAAAAGTAAAATAATATTTCTTTTGAAGAAATTAAATAATGAATTATTTTCATACTTGAAGTATTAATATACAAAGAAAGAAAACATATAAATGGAATGAATTTTTTGAATTATCTATCATGTGAAAAAGATATTTTACTTTATTTTATATTGATTTTTGTGGAATGATATATCAATAAAAAACAATATATTACTGTAATTAATTGTTAGATTTATAAAACAATATATTTGTTAAACTTTTTAAAAAATCTTATACAAATTAATAAATCATAAATTAATTTAAGATTTTTTTATTTTTTAATAATAGTTATTTAATTTTTATTCATTTTAATAAAAGATAAATTGAATTTATATTAATAATCATATAGTTACTTTTTCCTTGGATTTGTTTGTTTATATTTATTTTTTATAAATTAAAATATCAATTATTATTATTAAATCAACAAAATTATGATACACAAATCTTGCGAAATTTGTTAATTATAATTATATTATATTTTAAAAAATGGAGGATGATTCAAAAAATTCTAATTTAATCCAAAATGAAATAAATAATGATAAGATTGATATTAATTTACTTCAAGAACAAAATTATAAATATTATCTCGAATTTATAAAAACAGAAGAAATAAACAGAATATTAAAAAATCAATTAAACAATTTGCAAATAGAAAAGAATAATTTAAAGCAATTAATAGCAAGATTAGAGCGAAAAAATAAAAAATTAAAAACAAAAAAAACAGAAAATATAAATGATTTATATGTAAATAGAAAACGACATAGAAGAAATAAAAATGAAATAGCAAGAGAATTTAAATGTAATTTATGTGAAAAAAAATATGGAAGTGAAGGTTCATTAAAACAACATATAAGAATAAAACATAAAAAAGAAAATGACAATAATTTATAAAAAAAGAATATTAATATGATTTACAGGTGAATATAAAATTTATACATAAATTCACCCGTTTTAATATTTTTTTCATTTGTATATATGGGAAATATAAATATACTATTAAATTTATTATTTACTTAAACTTATTATTGTTTTTCTCAGAAAATAGATGCATTATTTATAAAATATATTATTGTAGTATAATGAAGAATTTGTTTTGGATATTAATAAACATTTAATTTATATAACATTAAATTGTTCTGAGTAATAAATTTTTACAATATATTTTATAATATATGAAAAACATAATTAAATTTTTTTTTAACATGAAAAATTAAATAAAAAAATTTCAGATTTTTATTTATTTAGTATTATTACTAATATAATGATTATTAAAAAACATATCATTTATATCTTCATTACTTAAACCTAAGTATCTTATAACATATTTCAAAACAAAATAAAGAATAATTCCTTTTAATATTCTATGAATTAAAGGTAAAGATAATAATAAATTGGAATAACTAGAACAATCTATAAAATCAATATCAGACGGAATAGTTTTTGTTAAATAATAATCAGAAAAGCAAAATAATAATAATCTAAAAAAAGAAACATCATCATTTGTACTATTAAATAATTCATTTTCATTTTTTTCTTTAATATTATATCTACAAAATAAATCATTATTGGATTTGAAATTAACAATATATTCTAAAACTATTCCAAGATAATAACCTAAAAATTCAAATAAAATAGTTTGGGTTAAATAATTTTGATTAATGAAATCATTATTATTGCGTTTTAAATAAGGTTTTGTAATAACAAATTGGAAGAAAGTATTAAAAAAAAAGATAAAAATAATAAAAAAAACACACCACCATTTGTGTTCCAAAAAATCTTTGATTTGAGAAAAATTATAAATATCAACTTCAATAATTTCAAAGAAGATATAATAAATAACAAATCCAATAACCAAACCATAAATAACTTGATTTAAATATAAAGAATTTTGTAGAACTCTTACTAAACAAGCATAAAAAACAGAAATAAACCATAAGAAGCCAGAGAAAATTTTTGTAGACATTAAAGGTTTTTTTTGATAAATTCCTTTATAAAAAATTCCAAAAATTAAGAAAATGGTTGAAGCAGTTGAAGATGGGTTTCCATAAGAAAAAAATGTTACACATGATGGAAAATCAGGATGTTTTAATGATGGTTTTAATTCTCTATATATTATTTTTAAATTTGATATTATAAAAGTAGATAATGTTATCATTGCTATCATAAATATTGAACAATATACATTTATGAAGTTATATGCTATATAATACATTAAATATTTTATTCCTTCTTCAAAATAATCTGAATATATAAAATAATCGCATCTTGTTGTATCTTTTGAAAAAAAATATTTCATAGATATATGTTTTAAATAATTTTTAGAAATGTAATCAAAAATTAAAAAAAATATTGAAAATGTTGTAATGAAATATATTTTATTTGTTTTGGTATTTTGATTTTTGTTTTCTTCCATTTTTAATTAATAAATGAGATTTTTTTATAATTTATTTTATTAAAATATATAAAATTACTTGATAATTTAAAAAAAGTTTTTATAATTGTTTGTATTTTTTTAAAATTTGATTTTTAAGTGAGATATTATTTATTAAAATTTATATTCTAAAACAATCATTATTATCCATTTTTTATAAATTATATAAAAATACAGCTTTTCTTATTCATTTGTTTTAATTATTATTTTATATATCATCTTATTTTTATTCAAAAAAAAATAAATATATAAACTTAAATTTTATTGAATAAATCATAAACTAATAGTCTACAGAATTAATATATTGAATAATATAATTTATTATAAAAAAAATGATTGATAAAGAATTAAATCATTTCCTGAAAATAGAAAAAGAAGAAAGCTTTGATTCATCTTTTCAAAGTAGTATTGATTCTATTGATGAAATTGATGAAAAAGAAGAAGAAATATCATTAAAGATGATTAAAATTATAAATTCAATATCTAATATCTTAAACGAATTTATGAAAAAAAATCAAGTAAATAAAAAAGAAAATGATATTTTTGAAATTAATACAATTCCAAATATATCACTTTTAGATTATCTCAAAAGAATTATTGAATATTCAAATTGTGAAGAAAATACTTTAATTTCAGCTTTAATATATATTGATAGAATTTCAAAAATTAAAAATATTACAAAATTTAATGTATATAAATTAATATTTACAAGTATTTTAATTTCTTTAAAATATAATGAAGATGAAATTTATGATAATATTTATTATTCCACCATTGCAGGAGTTTCAATTCAAGAATTAAATAAAATGGAATATCAATTTGTACTTCTATTAAATTTCAATTTTTATATTAATGATATGATTTTTAATCAATATAAAAGTGCTTTAGACACTTTAGAAACTATTTAAACTTAGATTTTTTTCTAAATATATATTATTTAATTATTTCTTTGTATTTATTATAAATTGTTGATTGTTATTTCTTTTAATTTTGATTGAATGGAAAAATATTTTTTAATGAATTTGTATAATTAAAATATAATGGTTTTCTTTTAATTATAACTAACTTTCAGGTATCATTTAAAAAATGTTTAATAAATTTTTTTAAAGTGTAGAATTCCATTACAATCCTACCTTTTTTATGAGTATCAATTAGTTATAATTAGGGTATATTAATTTTTAATATTAAACTTTAAATAAAATTCTTTAATTATTTTTGTTTTAACAATATAAATAGAAAAAAATAAAGGAAATAAGAATTTATTAAAGGTTCAAATCCTTTTAATTCTTATTACTCTTCAAAAAAATTAATAAAATAATCAAAGAATAAAAAAAATCTTAATTCATTAAAAAGAAATATTACTTCTGAAATAGATAAAAATTTTATTTCACATTTATCAAATGATTTTTTATATAATCAAAAAGAAATCACTAATTCTCAAAATTTTTTATCAAGAATAAATTATTCAAATATATCATCTAATTATAATTCTATAATTAATAATCATTTTCAAACTAATTTTTTTGAAGGAGAAAATAAAACATCTTTTCAAAGAAATTTTAATAAAACTTATTTGCAGATTATCAAAAACTTTTTACAATAGAAAAAATCAAAGAAATCAGGAACAATATAATTCAATAAATTTAAATTTTGAAAATATAAAAAATGAAAATAAACTGGTTATAAAAATTGAAAGAAGAAAGAAACATTTAATGCATATGTTAATTATGATAGAGAAAAAGATCTTAAAGTTAAAAATAAAATACATAATTATTTAACAGAAGAATTATATAAGAAAGTAAAATCAATTGATTCAATATTCAAACAAAATAATAAATTCAAATTTGTATTTGATGTCAATTATTTAATGATAATAATAAAATTATTGATTACAATAAAGAAATTGTAGATGATAAAATATTTAGTTCAATATTGGAAAATTTAGAAATAAATGAAGAGGTTAATGATTTAAATAAAAAATCTAATTTGGAAATATATAATGAAAAGAATTATTTTGAAATGATAAAAAATGAGAAAAAAGATAATTTAGGAGAAAGAAAAAAAGATTTAAAACATTTTTTGAGATTTACTAATAATATTTCACATTTTCTGATTTCAAATAAATTTCAAATATGAAAGAAATCAAAAAATGAAATTTGTGAGAAAAAAATAATTTATAAAAAACAAGATTTAAAAAGGAAAAAATTTAATCTGAATGATAACAAAATAGGAAATAAAACTGACAATTATAATAAATTAAAATTTAATCATAAAAAATTTTGTCTAATAATTTAAAAAAGAATAATCAGAAAAATTATAAAGAAGAAAATGAAAAATTAATAATGAAAATATTATAAATTACAATAATTATAATATTAATGATAATAAAATTATAAAGCATAAACATACCATAAATGATAGATTAATAGTATATTAATTACTTATTAATAATTAAATAAATTTAATTAAATATAATTTATTTTTAGACTAAAAAAATATATAGTAAAGCAAACATAAAAAAAGGAATTAAAATAAAATGAAATACAAATCTGAATTTATCAATTTTTAATGTGTAGAAAAAATAAATAAATGTGATAAAAATAATTTTTTGTTATTTTATAGATTCAATATCTCATTATCTGAATATTATCATTTTTATTAAAAGCAGAGATAACACTAATTTTATCCTTGTTAAAAACAAGTAGAATTCTTATTTTCAATTTTTAACCTATTTAAACATTTTTAAAATATAGTAATTTTAGATAATCATTTTTTTGATATTCATATTTATTTTATAAAATTAGCACTTGTTTATAAACTAACAAAAGTATATATTGGTTAAATAGAATTAATTAAATCATTTCAAATATTATTTTCAAAGAAAATGTTGTTTGTTTAAAATAATGTATATAAATTTTTATATGACTCTGAGATAACAAAGTTTTCAGTTATATTTAAAATTTTTTTTAAGAAATTTTCTTTATAAAAATGAAATTTTTGAAGATGTTTTTTTCTTTTAGTAAAAAAAAATTAAAAAATTGAATTTTCTTTAAATTTAATTATTATTTAATTATAAAATTTTATATTTGGAAAATATTTAATTTTTTCTTT